>CAJHQQ010000586.1:0-169120 GCA_905132885.1 Moricandia moricandioides
CCAATATTAAATGTGGTGGATAAAAGATACACTAATGATATAAAAGATAAACACGTGCCTCTTCTCGAGCAATTAAAAAAAAAACATGTGGAAACCAAAGAAAAGAAACTGTTGCATGCGTTTGTCTCTGGACAATTCCCACTGCCGCCGAGCCAACGACTCTTTCACCATGGGGACTATTCTTCAACATCACCATTGGGCTTCATCTTGTACTTCTACACATCTTCCGCATTGGATATTTTGACTTGATTTTCATCTTCGTTGGTGATATATCCGCCGCTATACTTCAGCAAAACTGGAAATCGAAATATATGTTAGGTTCGTATAAGAAAGATTCAACTCTGCTTATTCTGTTTCAGAAGGTTAAATTTTTTTAAAATTTTAATCATTCATCACTGATGACTTTGCTCCAAGTTCATATCAGATTTACAAATAGAAAATAAATAAAAAATCAAACATAACACCAAGTAAAGGGAAAACCGCAAAAGATCTCCAAAGACATGAATTTTTCATATAACCTAGAAGACTATATACGTAAAAAGTAGAGATGTGTGTTTGATTTCAATGGATAAGATGGAAACGGTAAGTCCGCTAAATGGAAAAAAGAATCTCATATACGAAAGATGAGATTCAACATGCAACAAACATAGTTAACAACAAAAAAACATAAAGATCAAAACCAAACAAGTTCAGAACTTTCTCTTTCTCGAAGAATCTGGGAAAGAGAATAGACCACCATTTCTATTTAATAACCGTCCGACAATTGTTAGATATAAAGAGAAGTGAGTTTCAGTTATTTTGAAATTAAAGTAGTGATCATGAAAAATAAAGGAATAAATAGTTAGACATAACATTTATCAACAGATCGACCTTTAATAGAATAAGATGACCTTACATAATTTAAATATGGAAGCAAATCTTTACATAATAACATATCATTGGATGGTCTAATATAGGGTCGACAAAATATTCGTAAATTTTGATAGATTCATTATCTGTTTCGAATAAAAAAATATGGATATCCGTAACTCTACGAAGCAAAACAAATACTAAAATGCAATATCCTTAAAAAACAAAGTAAATCACAAATACTAAAATTTTCAGGAACGAATATCTGATCTGATCTGATCCATTATATGCATATATATATAAAATTTTAAATTTTATGTAAATCTACAATATTTTTATTTATTGAATTTATTATATTAGCTTTCAATTTTAAAAAATTAAATAATATTTTTTTTGGAATAAAATATTATTATTTTATATTATTTTGAATTTTTAATTATTGTTAAATTTTTATTTAATTTTTACCGATCGAATTAGATATATGGTTAAAGCCTAATTTTTCCGGATATCTAGAACAACAATATCATGATAGCTATTGATCAAATCAAATCAAATAATTGATTATTCAGACGAACGGATCGAATCACGAATAACTTTAAATACCTGGATATTTGATTCGTGCCCACCCGAGTCTAATATATGAGTTCACATAATTTTTATATGGAAGAAAATCTTTACGGGATGACGGATCATTTGGGTGGTCGACTTTCTGAATTTGAGAGATTCTCAAGTAAACTTTATTTCTACAGGAAGCCTTCACTAAAAAAAAAACTTTATTTCTACATGATTTCTAGTAGCCTTTTTAAGACATTACCAATATTTATGTTTATACCATTTTATAAAATAAATTTGAGTTTTATAAGTTTTTGTCAACTTAAATCTATTAATTAAATCATACACAGGTTACACAAATACTTAAACAAAAATAACATAAGTAAAACAATGCATAAAACAATAAATCTGACGAAGTAACTTGAGGAGATGATTTTCTTTCCAACAGTTTAATAGGTTATCAACTTTATTATTTTCTCTGCGATATTTACATCATTGTCGCAATATAAACATGATTTTTGTATTATATTAGCCTTATTCTATTTTTAGATCTATATATATTCACGTAAACAGTTTTATTGGTAAATTTTAATTGATTTAAAAATACTCCATTCGTTTCAAATTAGATGATGTTTTAGGAGGTGTATGTTGTTTCAAAATATATAATGTTTTGAGACTTTAATGTATCTTTTAAAGTTTAAGGTTTAATTTAACTTATTGAAAACT
This sequence comes from Moricandia moricandioides, assembly GCA_905132885.1. Taxonomy (NCBI): domain Eukaryota; kingdom Viridiplantae; phylum Streptophyta; class Magnoliopsida; order Brassicales; family Brassicaceae; genus Moricandia; species Moricandia moricandioides. The sequence continues at coordinate 2,128 of CAJHQQ010000586.1, forward strand.
TTTCAACCAATAAAATTTTACAGTTTTTTTATAATTGGTTGAATAATTTTAAAATTATATCTTTAAAAGTATTTTTTTTAAATAAATGTGATTTTTTTAATTTTTTTGCATTAAACCAAAACATCATCTATTAAGAAACGGATGGAGTATTAGGAAAGCATATTTTAGCATGTTATATATCAAAGTAATTTATTTAAAAGAACAAAACTATCTTAAATAAATCAGACTTTATTTTAATAAATTTTTTTGGTCAATTCTTAAATATTTAATAAAGTAATTATATATAGATGAGTAGCTGTTAAAAATCACATTCTAAAAACGAATCAGTAACATTTATGTAGAAAATTTAATTGGTTATTTAGATAACATAATTTACTTAATCTAAATATATAATAGCATATAAGGATTCAATAATGTATATTTCTAATTAGTAACGATTAATACTAGGTTTTCATAATGCTTAACAAACTCAAGATACTTTTATTATAGTAAATCTACTATCTCTTTTACACGTTGTTTAATGCAATTATAAAAAAAATATAAATAGATAAAGTAACAATAGATTCAATAAACAACAGAAAAAATCCATGTTTTCTGTTTTTATCCCAATGATCAGTTTTTTTTTAAACTCAACTTACTGTCATAAACAAATAAAAAAAGTAAAGAAATATTTAAAAATATGTAAAACCATTATGTTTTCATGAATTTTTTAAATTGTGAGATATAGTTATAATATCTAAGAAAAATAACAAAATAATAAAATTTAATGCTGATAGTACATTTATATTTGTAATTACATATTAAATTTAAGATTTTTATATATTATTCATTCATTTATTTAATCGCCTCCAAACCCTATTATTTAATATTCTCTCCGTATCATAAAGTTACATGTTTTAGAAACAAAGTATTTCAAAAAGATATATATTTTTTTTGTATTTCAAATATATATTTTATCAACTAATAATGATTAGTTACAACTTACAAACTTCATGAATTTTTTTATTGAAGTTTTATTGGTTTAAATTTATGGAGAAAAGGTAATCACAAAAACTTATTCATTTATTATATGTTTTATTAATATGTATGGAAATTCTAAATTATGTATACTGATATGTATAGTTGAAATACAATAGAAAAATAGTAAATGACAACATTCAAGTGTTTTAAGCAGTAACTATATTTTGATCTGCGCAACTGCGCGTTTTTTTCCATTTTTATATAGATATTTATTTTACATCATTAGTGATGTTATTCATATATTTAAATTTTTATATAAATATTAAAAACATAATAATTTTATAGTTTACATGTTAATATAAATTATTTTCATTATATATTTATCTTATTTGAATTGCATTTGATTATTAAATAAATTAACATATACTGAAAAATTATAATTGAAAATTATTTTATATTTAGTTTATACTAAATTCTGATTCGGGTTTCAAATTTGAATTACCGTTTAGAAATATTTTTTTATTTTTATTTAGATAATATATTTTTGTATATAAAATTTTTAACATGTTTATTTTATACATATATTATATAGTTACTAATGCTAACCTGTTCTGCTAATGTATTATGTATTTTAACATTAATAATTTTTATTTATGAAAATAAGGTAGATTAATTTATCAATTTAATATAATTTATAAAATTTACTTCAATATAATACTTTTCTTTTAATATGATAGATTATGATTATTAAATAAATAAAAAGGATAAAATTTTATTTTATATATTAATCTATAGTTATATTTTATTATTAATTCTCAGTTAGTGATATATAAATATTTTTTTTCAATGTTAGGATATTGTTAAAACTTTTTTCAACAGATTTTTTTGAATTTTAATATATATATCCCCTATATATTAATTCATGGAGCATTAGAACTTTTAAGTGTAGCCACGTGTCATCACCAGGATGATTCTCAGAATCCTTAGGAAAAAGTTGGTCCATCTAATTATAGACTATACTTTTAATAAATTAACATTCATATTGATTGGTAGTGCATAAAATGATATTTAACATTTTTTCCTTAAATAAAAGATACGGAATTATCTAATATAATTAACATATATGTGACAATTAATGTTTTGAATAAAAAAGATTTGATAATATATTTTGTATTCTTCATAAATTTTTAATTTATAATATTAAAAAATAAAACAATCACATTAATCATATAATAAAAAATCAAAAAAAATTCTTACATATTATATTATGAATTTTTAAAAACAACTATAAATTACTAAAACAGCAAAAGCATTACAATCAAAAAAAATTGAACAATGTTTTTAACAACTTATAAAGTACGTATATATATATATATATATATATACTTTAATATTTTTAAATTAAACTATATATCATATAAAATATATATATGTTAATTATATACTTAGATGGATCATTACAACATATTTTGGTACACACATGTCATTATAACATATTAATATACGAGCTATATATATTAATCCTAGAATATTAAAATCCTTAAAAGCAGTATTGAGAAATATTATGTTATCATTACAATGTGAAATCTTATATATATTAATCATGGAGCTATATATATGAGCTTTTTTGGTAGTTACATGTTATCACTACAATGATTTTTAAAATCTTTTAAAAAAATAAGTTAGTCCATCTAAATATATATTATACCTTTTATTAAAATAATTATAAGATTAGTTATTCATGTATAAAATAATAATTTCTATTATTTCCTTAAATAAAAGCTACGAAATTACTTAATATGATTAACAAATATATGACAACTAATGATTTTGAATAATAAATATTTGATAACAATATATGTATCTTTCATCATTTTTGTTCAATTTTATATTCTTGAAAGACATTTAAAAATCACATAAGTATATAATAAAAATCTAGATTTTTTCTAATTTGCTATATTTTGAATTTTTTTTAATGTAAGTTACTAAGGCTTCTTAAAAATCTACGATGAAATTGTTTTGATCAATTCTGTAACTTTTTATTATGACAAGATATAAATGATCATAAAATCATGTAAATATGAAGTTTCATTTAATATATATACATTTATTTCAATATCGTTTAGATTAAATATATATATATATATATATAATACATAAACATGTTAATAAAAAAAATATTCATATTAATAAAAATATATTTTTTGTCACAACAAATATAAAAATGTTAATAAATATCATATGAGTATCAAGCGCTCAATAAATAAATACTTATATTAAATATATTATATATCTTTTATCAATATCATTTGATTTAATTATATACTACTATAACATAAATAAATGTTTATTTTATTTTTATCAACAAAAAGTAACGGGAGGTGACGAAAGAATTTCTCGAAGGGTTGGAGACGTTTATGCATGCAAGCAGATTCTACACCACTCACGCAGGAGAGTGGTAAGATGTTTCTGTCCTTGAAAAGAAAGATTGTTTTTATTTATGTTATTACTCGAATTTAATTGTATACGTAATAGCTATTCGCTCCTCAATTATTCAATATATTTATTATTGCATAATATGTAAATTAATACAAAATAAATAGGGTTTATTGGTGGAATAACCATAATGAAAAAAAATAGGCAAATAACCATAAAAAAATTACCAGAAGTGAGAGGATAATTGTGCAAAATGTGGATCATTCTCTCATTCACAGCGCGTCAATATATGAAACAAATAGTAGGTCCACAGACATAAGTGTAAAGTGCGGCCTAATATGTTCTAAATGCGTATACTATTATATTTGCATAGTCCATAATAGTATGGTATGTTAACAACATTACTTAAATTTTAGGTTTCACACATTATGGTGTACATTATAGAATAAATGGAGCGACAAACAAATAAAAAAGTTGAGAGAGAGAGAGAGAGAGAGAGAGAGAGAGAGAGGAATAAATGATTGTATATAATTCTATGTTTCCAAATAGCAAAGAACACAACAAAATTATATCTCATTTGAAAAAAATCTTACTATATTATCTAAATGTGTAAGATAGTATAGAATAGTATATAATATTTTCAATATATCATAATTAATTACATATTGGTTGTGCGATGAGAGAACAACACGAAAATATAGAAAATATGAGAAACTGTGTAGAGTTTTAGTTGAGTTAAAACTCTAGATTAATCAATTCACATCAAATTCTTTAATCTTTATGTTTTAAGTATGAGGTATCATTTGAAGTAGAAATTAGATTATACTTTATGAATTTATGATATAGTATAGACTTTAATTTGATTTCTTAATCTAACATGATATATCAAATGTTATAAATATAGTATATATATATATATATTTGTTTTAAAATTTTCAAAACACATCATAAATAGAAAAAAATCTATATTTTTCGTTAGTATTTTATAAATTTCGATAATTATTTTTAATAAAACTAGAAGATAAATAAGATTAGAGGGGAAAACATTTTAAAACAAAAAAATAAAATAAAAGAAAAACAAAACCACTACACATACTTATATAAAGGGGTATAACAACAATTAATACACAATATATATAGTGTATTCTAGCCATGTAGTTGCTATGGTCATTTACCAAATTATTTTTTTTTCTTATGGTTATCCTTGCTAATTTCCCAAATAAATAATATTATCTATAAATAACTTTTATATATAATTAATCTTCATTCTGCGCAAGCATGGATCTCAAATGTTATTTGATCATATCATTTCAAAAATATGATTCTTCAAATCGAAGTGAGATGGTGAATTATAACATTTGAATGATATCATTGAAGCCCAATGTAAATTAAATAAGTTTAAAAAAAATATCAACAAACATCACCCTACTCATCAACATTATATTGACGATTCATAACTATACGTTTGGAGACTTATGACATCATGGTTGAATAATCAAGATTAATATTCAACGATAATTAATATATTAATTTCACCCCGCGCATGCGCGCGGGTAATCATCTAGTTTATATTTAAAACAGAAAAATATTAAAATATATTATAATTGAAGTAGTTACAAAGATTTTATTATTAATTGATGAAATATATTTAGTAAAATTTTCTAGTCATGATCCAAAATAAAATCACATATAAAAAGGGTGTTGACTTCTATTTTAATAGAATAGATAGATTATGATTATTAAATAAATAAAAAGGATATAATTTTATTTTATATATTAATCTATAGTTATATTTCATTATTATTTCTCAGTAAGTGATATTTAAATAATTTTTTTGAACGTAAGGATCTGGTTAAAACTTTTTTCAACAGATTTTTTTTTGAATTTTAATATATATATTTATATTTAAAATAGAAAAAATTAAAAAATATTATAATTAAAGTAGTTACAAAGATTTTATTATTAGTTGATGAAATATTATTAGTAAATTTTTCTAGTGATATCTAAAACAATCACACATAAAATGGGTGTTAGCTTCTATTTTAATAGAATAGATAACAACATTTAAATATTTTAGTTACAACAACCGCTACAAACAACTTGAAATTCACAAAGACGCATGTTTTTGGGTTTAGGAGTGCAATTACAATCCTTAAGCATAAATGAAGGGTGTCAATGGTGATTTTGAACCTGGATATTGGGATTTCAAAGAGTACAGAACAACCATTTCTACTACAGATTCTTTAACAAATATTTAACAAATACTATACAATCATTTTACCAAAAAGAAATACTATACAATTTTATTTATTGACTATTCTTGGATTGTCAAGTGACAGCATGATCCACTGAACAGTTGTTTCGAAGGACAGTAAGCAGGTTCTTGCGTTGCTACAACACTCGGTTCTTCTGATTGTTCACATGTCAGAAAATATAAAGAGAAAAATATGTTAGCACAAAACACTCTTCATCTAATTATGAGGTACTATTAGTTTATTACCTTGTGATAATCGGAGAAGAGAAAAAGGACACAAGAAGCCATAAAAATAGCAGCAAACTTCATCTTTTGTCTTTTCTTTTGAGCGTTTTTGGTTGACTGTAGCCGGAAAAAAAAAGTCTATTTGAACACCAACTTTACGCGTCGTGCAATTTTCGTCACGAACTTTGTAATAGTGCGTATTTCATCATGAACTTAAAAAAAATTCAAAAATCCTATCTAAACTCTCAAAATCGTGCCTATATATATATTGACCGTCAATGATGTTAGTTAACCATTAACTTATCCAAAACGACGTCGTTTTGGATAATCCAAAAAATTTAAAATCTCCATTTTCTAGAAGTCGAACTCTAGCACAAAGACATAACAAGAAACATTTTAACCACTAGACTAAGGTAACATTTTTGGGGTTGTTTGTAAACATTAAATGATATATATGTTTTGTTTTTATCAAATAAATCTTCTTCTTTTTTATTTTTTTAGTCTTTTGAAATAAATATATAATACTTTATATTTTAAATAAATTTTATGAATCCTTGTTTTATAAATTTCAATTAATTATTGTTGCTGTAAATTTTATTTTATTTTATTATTAAAATAAAATATATTGTAAATTTTAAATATTTGTTTTTATGTCTATAGAGCTAAGTTTATAAGTTAAATTTGAATTTACACATTTCAATAATATTAAAATATATCTAAATTACTTTTTTGAATTTATATAATGTAATATTATAATTTTAATAATATTATAATGCATTTTAATTTGGTTTTATATGTTTATTTTTAATAATACTAAAATTTAATTATACAAATCAATAGTAATTAATTTAAATTTATAAAATAAGTATTCATAAAATTTATTAAATATATAAATAACAATAAATTTATTTTATAAAACTAAAATAATAAAAATTGACAAGATTTATTTGATAAAACCAAAACATATATATCATTTAATGTTTACAAACTATTATAAGAATGTTACTTTAGTCTAGTGGTTAATATTTTCAATGTTATGTTTTTGTGCCAGAGTTCGAGTTCTGGAAGGAGCAGATTTTTAAATTTTTTGAACTATCCAAAACGACGTCGGGTAGATTAACGGTTGACTAACATCATTGACGGTCAACATATATATAGGCACGATTTTGAAAGTTCATATGAGATTTTTGGATTTTTTTTAAGTTCGTGATGAAATACACAATATTATATAGTTCGTGAAAGAAAAGACACGACGCGTAAAGTTCGTGTTGAAATAGACTTTTTTTTTTCTGACTGACTGTAGCCTTGTAGGTTATGGTTTCAGTTGAAATTGATATATAGATGTTTGCTACTTCTTTACACCTCACTTTTTTGGAAATACAATTTAAACTTCTTACCTCATTTTAATTGTATAGCATATTAGTGACTATTGAAAATTTAATGGGAATTTCTCTACTTATGGTATATAAATTATTATTATTATTACTGTTACGTTCTTACAATATATTACCACACATTGTATTGTTTGAAATATGTATTTCTTTTTTTTTAAATTAAATTTGGAGTTTGTTTTTAGACCAAGATTATCCATTAAGATTAGAATGTTATTTAGAAACTAGGGATGATGTGGCATCAAAAATAATGGGCCTCTAGACCCAAAAAAAAGATTAGTAACAACAAACTACGCTTAAGAAAATATGGGGTGTCTTGTTCTTATAATAAACTATTTTGATTCGAAACGCTGTTTTTTATAAACAATATTTGATATAAATTACATATTTTATATTATAAGGTATCTATAATATCGAAGCAGAAAATTTGTATAAAATTATATAATTTATGAATTAGTTTATTTGAAATTTTGTACACACATAAGAATTTTTATATAATCCCTTTTGGGTTTAGGTATTTTATCTTGAACCAAAAAAATCAAACAAAACCAACCACAAAAAGATAGGTATAATTCGGGTCTCGGTCCAAGGCCAAATACCTATTGTGTATTTTTGACCTATGAATTTTGGTTTGGATTCATATCATACCCGAAACTTAACCGAGTACTCAAATACGTGAAATATTTTATATATATTATGTATATTTTGGTATTTTGATACTTTTTAGTATTACATATTTTTTTTTGGTTTTAGGTTTGGATTTCCAGTTATAGTTTTGAGTTTCGGATAAATTTTAAATTTTGAAATTATATTTCAAATATTTGGATAAATTTTTGTGATTTTTTTGGTTCATGGGATCAAATTTCTGGCAAAAAAATTATGGTGTTTTGGTTATTTTTAAATTTTGGATATTTCTCTTGGTTTTTGGATATTTGCTCAGATAATATACTTGATGTAGAAAAGTGTTAATGCAAATCTATCAAATATTAGTTAATCATATTAAAATTGTGGATATGTTCCGAGATTTGAAAAATATTGAAATATTAATGACTCTACGAATTTATATAGCAATACGGTTAAAGATAATAAATATTGTTATGCATAACAATAAAAGTGGTTTTATAATTATGAAAGCAAATCAAAGACAAAATCCTAGGAAGATCTTATTTTAATAATAATGTTGTATAGTTTGAGAAAATAATGGCAGGATCAGAAAATATTAATGAATATGTGTAACAACTTTTTATAAGTAGATTTCTTAGGATGATTCTTTTTTGATAGTCTCGATTTTGGAGTTATTTATGTTTTGTAAATAACACGAAATTAATTTTAAAAGATGACAGGAAATGAACGTTAAAATATAAGAAATAAGAGGGCCAAGGTGTAAATATTTGGCTAGCTTTAAAGGAGAGAAGCGGAAAATAGAAAATTTACAAACAAGAAAATTAAATAATTGATTAATAAAATCATTAAACCAAAGAAGAACCCTCCAAAAAGAAAAAAAACCAAAAAACTAAAACACTCTTCTGGTTTGCGTCTTTGTCTTGCAATAAAAACTCGGAGACGCAAAGGAAGTGTCGAACGTTTCGTAAACCTCGCTTCGCCGCCTCTCGGTTTTCGACTCGGTTCCAACTCGACTCAGTGATCGAATCGTTATAAAAACTTGTCTGATCGTTGGTTGGAGTTTTAATAACGGGATTAAGCGATTAAATTTGCGGTTTTTTTATTTTTTTCGGTAAACAATCAAAAACTCAGAACTGTGTGTTGGAGATTGAAAAAAGTTGGGGGCTTTACGGGATAATCTGACTGTTTATAAATTTGAGTTTGTGTGTGGCCAATGTTGGATTTTCGAGACGGTTTGTAGGCGGCAGAGAGTTAGTGTTATTTATTGAGAATGGGAGAAAGTTATGAACTTGAAGAAGGAGAGTTTAATTGTTCTGCTAATGATGATCTTGACGTTGATCTCTCCTACATTGTGAGCCTTCTTTTTACAAGTTTTTCATTAAAAGAATGTTCATTGCGTTGTTATGTTGATTGGTTATGTTAGCTTCGTCTTTTGTTAATGGTATTTAGTTTCTGCCTATCTGTTCAAATTAGCAGTTCATAAGGCTAATAATTTTTCTGCATCGTATTATATTTATGTGATCAAGCTTTGGTGCTTTGTGTATTGAAGGACAAGAAGATACAGAATGTACTAGGCCACTTTCAAAAACAGTTTGAACTGGGATCCTTGAATATGTTTGGTAAGTGAGATTATCAAATGGCTTTAGGGTGAAAATATAGTTGAGAGGTGAGACGTAATTTTGATAGAATGATTTATGATTGGTCAGGTCCAAAAGTCTATATATATGGATCATTTTTGCCAACTTACAAGCGATCGCCACCATGTCAAAGGAGTTCCATAGGGAACAGTGACGTCCAAAGATTTCCAAACAACTTACCCGTGAAGGTATAGATAAAAGGCATATCTGATAATAAAATATCTCTTGTTCTGATTCTTACCTTACTCTTATAAGTAGTTTACATATGAATATTAATTGTGTTTTTTTCTTGCGCAGAATGTTGTTCAAAAGTTTCAGTCACTACCTGCTACATCTTGTAAATCAGAAAGTATTCAGGCTTCTCAGACCAGTCAGTCTTCAGGATCGCTTTTGCCTCAAGCTCCTGGAAAGTTTACCATAAAGAAAGAAGATGCAAGAATACCAGGCAATGATTTGTCTGATCATAAGCCGATTAGAGTTCGGATCAAAATGGGTTCTAAAATCTTGTCTCAAAAGGTCACGATGGTTTGCAATGATCTTGGTCTTGATGATTCCCCAACCCGAAACAGCCACAATGGGAGTAGCAGACTGCTGCCACATACATCTCAGGAAAAGACAAGTGAATCTCCGTCCCATATTCTTCAGGTAGATTATATGTCACATTCTTTTGTTCAAACTACTTTTTTTGTTGTGAGGATTAAGTGGTTCGATTTCAATGCCAACTCCATGAAACAGGAAATGACTTCCATCCCTGTCCCGGAGGATCTACTGATGTCCCCTCTTCCCGATAGTCTGCTTAATTTGAAGGATAAGGAGAAGCGATATACTTTATTAGGCAATCAAACAGTTACTAAGGCAGGGAAGGTTTCTTTTATGGAGACACAGAACAAGTTTTCTGATGTTTTAGACTGTGGGGAAACTCCAAGTGGAAGGAAAAGGAAAGCAGTTGACTGCTTTAATGCTACCACTTTGAATGAAACTTTATCAATTGGTGAGGTAAAGAAGCAAAAAGTTATGTCCACTGGCCCCTTAGCCAGGGAGAGCTCAACTTGTGGTTTAGGAGGGACAACTTCTACTAGTGATGGGTTTACAACAAAAAGTAACTTGCAGAAAGGTATTAAAAAGGATGTTGAAGGTGATCCTAGAGTCGCATTTGCTAAGTCAAACAAAATGAAGGTTGTTGGGAAACATGCTGAGAGGGAGAAAAAGACACATCCAATAAAGTTGAAGCAGAACAGTAACAAAAGTAGCTATGGTGATAAAGATTTATCAAATATGCTTTCAAAGGATACTGCAAATATCATTCAAAATAGCATGGGCATTGGGCCTGATTCTGCGCTTGCACCTTCCTCCACTAGTCTTGACCATGATCTTTGGGCCCAATGTGATAGCTGTGCAAAATGGCGGCTACTGCCCTTCGGCATGAAACCTAACAAGCTGCCTGATACGTGGGTGTGTAGCATGCAAACCTGGCTGTAAGTATCTAACGTATTCTGTTTCTATCTACATCCACTCATTTACTAATATATATGGTACAGTTTGTATCTTGTGCTCCTTTCTTGTTTAAACCACTAGTCCTTTTTGGTTGTTATCATGGTTAGTTTGAATCAATTTTATAGTTCAATATAGCAGTAGTCTTTTGAACCGTATTAAGGCCTTGTTCCATAAAACGGCTAGGTCAAGTAGTAAAGATATGAAACTGTATTGATAACTCGTTTACTTACTTTCTGAATTTGCTCCTTCAGCCTTGTTTACAATCTATATTTTGTAGGCCTGGGATGAATCGTTGTGGCCTCAGCACGGAAGAGACAACAAACGCTATTAAATCCCTTCATGATAAAAGCTACCAATCTTTAACTTCTGGCTCTGTGCCTAATCTAATTGTGAAAAAGCCTATCGTAAAAGATTTATCACAAGGAGTTCCAAGCAATATCCTGGTTGATGCTGCAAAGCCTACGAAAAGTACCTCACACGTGCTTAAAATAAAAAACATAAAGCTGCCGCTAACAACTCGTAATGCTGCTCAGACATCCACAGACTTTGGTGTGTCACAGAAATTTCCCCAGGATAAGATTGACGAGAGAGCAAAAGGGCGATCAGGAGGTCTGTTCTAGCCTGTGACAGCTACTGTACATTTGTAACGCACTTGAGATTTTTTTCTTTTATAATCAAAATAATTTGTCATTATCGTAGGTACTGGTATTCAGATAAAGATTAAGAAGGAAAAGGAGGCAAATGAAAGTTGCAAGCAAATCAAGACTGGTGATGGGAACAAACTCTCCAGAGATGTAAAAGCAGAAGAAATTCATTGTAAACAAGATCAGGATTGTACTCCAGCAGAGAGGAAAACAAAGCGTCATGACAATGATTCTTACCCTTGGGATGTAGAGCGAGCCTCAAAGAAAAGATTACTCCCATCGATAAAGAAAACTGACCACCAACCTCAATCGACAACTGGGAGCGGCTCTTTAAGCATAAAAGCTCATGGCATTATCAAAAGTCCTGTGAAAAACAGGAACCAGCCAAAACCAGAAGTATATAAACAGAACACAAGTCTGAAAAGGTTCCTCGAAAATAGAGCTGGGGTTAAGAATGTCAATGCCACTACTCATGAGACTATGGATAGATCCTCCCAGTCTGCGAATGATATACTTCAAGAGGCTGAAAAGCTGAAAAAGCTTGCTGACTGTTTAAAGGTCAGATTTTGGCCTTGAAGTTCCACCTGCTATCATTGAACAATGATGGAAACCATTGCTGTCTTTCTCCTAATTGTGTTGGCTATTAATTTCGATGTGTTTCTATCTCAATGAACTCAGAGCTCTGGATTTGACTATGAATACAAGGAGGTCAACTTCAACGCGGCTCTCATGTTTCTACTTGGTGCTTGGCTTCTGGAAATGTCCAGTACCGAGAAAGTGGAAGATGGGAGGATGAGACATGTTGAAGCGTACCATACTGCTGCAAAACTTTCAGAGTAAGTGAATGATAATTGTGCTTGCTCATTTCTTTATAGCTCAGGAAACTGCTCAGGAATTAGGTGTTGGTCAGTTTGACAGAATGCTGTAGATTATTTATGAATTTTGTGGCCACTGAACACTTGGCTTGTTTGTCACAGAAGCTGTGCCCATCAATATGAAAAGAATAAAGAAATGTCTGCAGCTGCTTTGGCCTATAAATGCATGGAAGTGGCTTGCATGAGGGTAGTGTATTGCAGAAGTCTAGGTCTGAGTGGAGAATGGAATGAATTGCACCAAATGGTACAGATGAATACTCAAGGTAACTTTCGGATTTTTTCTGTCTTTCTGGAAGTTCTCTTTTTAATGTTATTGAATTCAGAATTTTAGTAGTTTTCATTTGTCCTCAGTATCTGACAAAAACTAGAAAGCAAATTATACGGAAAAGATACTTACTCAGTTAGTTATATTCTGTTCATTTGATTGTTTCTTCAGGTGAATCACCCTCATCATCTGCATCTGATGTCGATAGCTTTTGTCATCAAGGAGTAACTGATAAGTTTTCTAAAACAAAAAGAGGGCTTTCCCATGTTGTTGGAACCCTTCTCCCTGTTGCTAGAAACCATCAAAATTTTGCTCCGCTACTGGAATTTGTAAGTTATCCCATATTCATCAATTATTGAAGTGATACATTAGAAGCATATGAAAAAATGAGCTGGGTTTGATTTTGTGAAATCTCAACTTTTCCAGTCCTTTAAATTGGTTGAAAAAAATAGATAGACCAAAGAATACTTTCCTTATATATCTAGTGCAACACATGATGCACTAAAAGGGATAGATATTGTACTAGAATTTTTCATGGGTAGTTTATATTGAACTAGAGTTTGTTAGTTGAAAAAGTTCCTAGAGCTCCATAGGTGATTCGGTGAGAGAGACCGATGTGTGCGTAGTTGAACATATCAGTCTCCTTTCATTGCATACATGATTTTCCGAATTGGTAGAGCTATGTGTACTGTGGACAACTAAGGTCCTTCTGTTGCATAAGGTCTGCCAAATAAAGCTGATATTTTATTTTGATCTGATACAGACAGAGAGTATGAATCTGGCAATGGAAGCATCGGCAAAATCCCAACATTCTCTTGGAGCTGTAACTGTTGTCACCTCTGAAGAAACTTTGCACAAAGACTGTGTCTCTGCAATCAAGAACGTTGTCGATTTTAGTTTCCATGATGTGGAAGCGTTTATTCAGATGATTGAGGCAGCCAAGGATGTTCTCAGTTCATCAAAAGTCCGTGGCCCATAGTGTTGATCTCTATTTTGTACATAGGCTCTGGTCCTATAAAGAATAGAATAGTGTTTCAAGAAGAGAAACCCAGAGGCTTGGATCTAGATTTCCTTGGGTTTCATGAACTTCCATAGAATAGTCTCATTAATTAGCAAATTTTGTAAGGCCTATCATTCAAGGCTGATTACCCTTGAATAGATTAGGATAAGAAGGCTTGGAGAGTGGACACTAAGATAAGGACATCAAAATTCTAAGTTTGCAGTAACTCTCAGGGCCCTTTTTCTTCAGGTCTTTCTTCTTTTTGGTCTCTGGGTACTGAAGATTAACTATAGAAACAGTAGTAGGTTGCTTAGATATAGTCATTTATGAGATTGGATAAGAGTTGTGACAAGACACTGCTCTGTGCCATCTGATTCTGTTTCAGTTTGTTACAAACTTTTTATTGGAAGGGAAACATCTTCTCTTTTTTTTTTTTTGCTGTGATTCAGCATAATCAGCTTCTCTTATGTATTCATCTTTTTTGTCATCTTGCTGAGTAGATTTTTTATTCACTGAGAAAAAAAAAACAGGATAGTGATTTCTTTTAAACACCTGTCTGCACAACTTTTTTTCTCGCATAAACACCTATAGTGGCATTACGCTTTTGCATTTGCTATTTAGTGTCCGTTCTTTATGACAGCGGACGTGATTTAGTTTTAGACAATTCATACTTGCAGCTTAATGTTAAATTTGCTACATTTTGAGTGGCAACAAAGTAGTATTGACGCAAACTTCGTGTTGAATCTTAGATTCGGATTCCTTGTCCTCCGTATGAAAAACCAGTCACGACAATTACCTCAGTATGAGGATCTTATGCTTCTTGTTAGTCATTGTTTAACTCAGTATAAAGCTGTTAGGCACTTGTTTTGCCTTTCTCTACGTCAGTATGAGGTTCACTTACCTCAGCATGAGGTTGTTTTTCGAAATTTCCCTTTGCGCTCATTACAATATATTTGTGTCTTGGTAGTCATCTGTGATGTTTCAGTTCTACAACGATTTAAAAAACCAACCTTAGCTTCATAGTGTCAGACTTGTTTGTCTGGCTGTGGTGGTTCTTGCCACAACCCATTATGGTTGAGGATTTCCTCACAATTCCAAGACTCATAAAGATGGTGCTTGATCACCTCTGTAGCCAAGTTTCTTGCTACTCTCATGCGTTTGTTGCTGCAGCATGTTCGGGTAGCGGTTCACTGTGTGTGTTCTCCAATTCTTGTGGTTTCATCTCATTCATTAGCACTCATGATGTTTCACTTTAAGTTGTTTGTGTGTTATGTTTGCTTTAATCTGTGTTTGTGTTATCCACTTTTCTTTTGATGCAGCGGTTTCTTTAGCTAATGTGGTTATGTTATTGTTCCCGTTGAACAATTCCTCCATTAACGAAGTCTAAGTTTTATCAATGAAACTTGGTTTGAAAAAAAAGAGAAACATATTACGAATAGTCATAATCCTACTATCTTAAGGTTAATCTCATCACAAACAAACAGTAAAATATACCCAAAACAATTCATATATATATTGCCAATTGGAGAATCAAATGCATCTTCCAATCATATAGATTTATATATAATCAAGAAGAATCCCGAATGCAGAAAAATCTATTTAAAAAATTCATTATATTTTTTTCAAAGATTTTTTTTTTTGAGAAATTGTTAAAAATACCACAAGTTAAATACTCCTTTTCAAAAATACCGTCTATCAAAAATATATTAACATTTGAGTTTACATTTTAGTGATTACTGTTTAAGGTTTAGGGTTTAGTGTTAAATGGGTGAGGTTGAGTTTCTAAATATTTTATAAATATTTAGAAAAATTAGTTTAGTCTATTTTCATCATAAATGTAGAGTATTTTTGAAAATAGTCATTTATTAATGGTAAATTTTAAAAGTGGTATTAAACTTGTGGTAAAACTGAAATTTCTTTTACTTTTTCCTTCTCATCTCAATTCTCAACTTTTTTTAATCTGGATACTCTATTTGATTTTCATAATAAGATTATAATACAATTATCCATCTCTATATTTTCTGTTTTCTAGCAAATCGTCCAAATCATTATTGTCTTCAAATTCTTCTCTAATTGTTTTAAATTATCTAATGTTAATTTTCTCACTAATCATTTCTTATATATTCCCTTACAAAACTGCATTGAAAAGTGGTGAATTGTTCATTGGTGACACAAATTCAGTGTTTGTCAAATTCTAATGAAAAACATTAATCTTAGCAAGAACTACACTCACAATGTACTTATCAAAATTATAGTATTTAAATATACTTCAACTTTTATGTACATGAAAATTAGATCACAACGTTACAACTCTAACTATGTACAACTTTCACACTAGTCTTTCACAAATTCTATATCATCGACTCTATCAATGAAAACAAAAATTAAAATATTTTTGTCTTCAGGTACCAAAAAAAATATATTATTAGCTAAACATTGGAGAACATATTATAATATTTTATTTCTATGCTCATGAGAACATTATGTTAGACATATGTATAATAAATTTTTAGTTTTCTCAAATATGTCATTAGTTGAAACAAACTCTCAATATCTTAACTATCTTTCAACTCAAATATTTCGACGTTTACCTTGTTTATCAAATGAAATATCAAAAACGACAGTTGGTGTTCTACTTTTAGCCAATGTTGACAAGGGTTTCCATTGTCGAATAATGTTGTCGTCCAACATATCACTATAAAAGAAATCAGTGTTTAGTTAATAACAATACTCTACTATGAAAATATTAATAGATTCCGTATTAAATTTATAACATATATTGGTGTTCATATGATTAATTACATTACTTGTAGTATATAGTCTTTCTAATTTTGGTAGAATTCTTATCACAAGTTGCTTTTTAACCATTTCCACAAAAATTGTATCAAGGTTCTAAAAATCGGTCGAGGCGGCGCATAGGCCCCCACCTAGGCGGCAACTCGGTCATATCCGAAATGATTTTCCTAAAATCTGATTTATACTGATTTATACGATTTAAGTCGATTTAAATTATTTAGTATCAGTTAATCGATTTAAATTAGTCTAAATATGTTAAATTAAGCAATAATGTTGGTATATATTCACAAATTTATCTAATTTCTTTTATTTTGCATATCTAATTTTGATAATTTATCAAAATAATTTTATATTTCTATTTAAAAACTAAAATATTTCATATAAATGTCATATATATATATATATAAAATAAATCAATAATTCGTTAACGCCTAGACTTTCGCCTAGTCCCCGAATAATCTTCCTAGTCGCTAGTCCTCTATAAATCGCCTAGTTACTGCCTAGCAATTTTTTGAACATTACATTGTATCATCAAGATTAAAAAATAACACATGATTTCATCTATTATCATTTGAGAAAGAGAAAGTTTATGGGAGGGACGAGGTGGATTGTTCCCAAAATCTTTCAAAATATTACAAAATGGTATCTTTGGAATAGAAATTATACTTATTTCTTCATAATGTCACGTATTTTTTCGATCCCAGATTCTGATTAATTTTATTGTATTTGAATATTTTGTAAAGGTTCATAGTGTTATTGACTATTAGTCTTTTTCTTGAATATTTACACCATATTAGGATGTGGTTCGATGACATGCGAAAGTTAAGGGTTGAAGTTATCTTATTATTGGTTAATTGATGGTTCAACGGTAAAGTTGTAATTGAACAAATTTATTTTGGGGCTTGAAATCAGCTAATTTATGTAAATAACACTCCCTCTTTTTCGACATTGATCTAAAAATACTCAATTAAAATTCTACTAACCAAACTAGAGACTCTGAGTCAATATGAACAAAATAGGACAGCTGACTCCAAGATTGCATGCAAGACTGTCCTCCTTTGTATTTTGAATCCAGTGTACGTACGTGATCACAAAAATGCTGAAATTTTCCTTTATTCTTTAATTTGTATTACTTTTAGGTAAGTTATAAAAACAGACCATTCTTCAGGTTTTGAAACCATCTTTACAAATTGAAAACAATATGTCGCAAAAGTTACTTGAAATTATCAAAGAGTTTTCATACACTCCATCGTCCTTATAAGAGATTCAAATTCTGCATCTAAGGGTGAGAGGCTGGTTCATGTATTCTTGTCCCCATCAAACCCTCAAAACCTTCGAATGATACCAATCTTATCCTTCCAAGACCTATCTGTAAAGTACCATCTTCCCAATCTTGGTGGTGAACATTGTGTAGTGTCTTCCGTCATTTTAAATGTTTGTATTTTCGTTTGCAGTAGTGCTATATGTTCTCCATTTTTTCCAACTGTAAGGTATCACGAGGGTCCTTGTCAATATTATTGAAAACCTTATCATTAAGGTATTATCCTGTTCTCCAAAAAAAATAATCCATATTGGTCAAAAAATTTTGCATAAGAAAATTGTTTGGATTTGTGGGAATCCATGAGAGGGCCCTCACTTGAATGGTTACAGAGCATTCAAATAGGACATGGTTAATCACTTCCTCTGCTCTACATCTTGCACACTATGTATCATGCTTTATTCCTCTTGTTTTTGATTCCTATTAAACGGTAAATAATCTT
Organism: Moricandia moricandioides; assembly: GCA_905132885.1. Classification (NCBI taxonomy): domain Eukaryota; kingdom Viridiplantae; phylum Streptophyta; class Magnoliopsida; order Brassicales; family Brassicaceae; genus Moricandia; species Moricandia moricandioides. The sequence goes on from CAJHQQ010000586.1 coordinate 20,489, forward strand.
AAATAATTTTCCAAAAGATATCTTTAGACTTTGAAAGACGTCGAATTTTCCAAGCAAAAGACTTCAAAGCCTTGGTGTATGCTCCAAAACTGAATCATGTGTTATCTTTTCTGGGTATGGATGTTCTATGTTGCATCTAGATTTAACCATATACTTTCTTGATTGTGTAAAATGCCATCCGTTCTTATCTATGGACTGGTTCTTGCTAAGTGAAATACTCTCAATGATCGCTGCATCGATTGAGACAACCAAATTTCTAATAACATGTGTATTCCATGTACGTGCCCAGAAGCTAGGAGCATGCCCGCGTGTTTCAAGCTAGGTTATCTACTATAAGTGCATGATATATATTGTTAAAAGTATTTTTTTCTGGTTTCGAGCGAGTGGCTAGGATCCATGGATAGCTTCATACTGATATGTAAGATCTTGTTCCCATTCGTTTGATTAGTCATGTGCTAACAAAAGATATAGCTAATATTGTACTGCGCCAACTATAAGATGGCGAGTATGATCGTATTGGTTTCAGGGGATTTGAATTCTTGAAATACCAGCCTTTAATAATCGAGAGAATAATAAATTAAATTTTTCTATTAGTCTTCATAGTTGTTTTGCCAGAACATCGTTCTTTTAAATCCTGGGGGAGTATTAATTAGGTTAAGGTTCTATGATAATTACGACTGAACACAGTCATACAATTTTTTCAATGTTTTATATTGAAACAAGATGCCTTCAGAAAGATAAGAGAATGATAAGTCAACTCAAACTGATTTTATTAGTTGCGATACTTATGTTATAAAAATAGGAAACCTCTCATAGTCTATGCCCTGAAAATGTAGATACACTTACAATATATATCTTAATTCTTATAAAACATTAGAATGATTAGCAAGGTACCTACTTATGCTACGTATGCGACTTGATGGGATTTGTGTGTGTTTAATTATAACTAAACCCATAACGCTCCAACGCTTTTAAGCATTGGGATAAGAGAGCGATTGAGATGAAGACTCATGACTTGATTGGCTCCACCAACGAGCTGCCCTCCTATGAACACCACAGGCACGGTTGGGCTGCAGCCTAGCTGAGCGAGTGCATGTTCTATCTCCTTTCCTCTGTTGATTTCATCTAACTCATAGATCGTTGGGTTCACGCCAAAGTCGACGAAGAGAGTCTTGATTGTGTGAGACATGCAGCACGAGTTCTTGCTGAAGATCACAACAGGTTTCTCGGAGACCATCTTTTGTAGCTTCTCCATCGGTGATAATGGTATGGATTTTGAAAGAAATTAACTTTTTAGGATATGTAAAATTAGTTATTAACTCAGGGGAAATATGATAATTTATTTATCGGATAGATATGAGGAGTGGAAATAGAAAGCTTTAGAAATTTTGGGATCAAGATGAGAGAAGTGACTTTGAGTTCTTGTGTTTGATGTGTTAAAAAGATCGACCATACGTGCTCTTATATATGGAATGTAGCAACTTCACGAATGCATGTAGACAAATGAAAATGAGGATTCTAGATGCTATTGTTCGAATCTTGTTTCTCTCATCTTGTAGACATAATGTTACGTGTCTGATTTTTAGAAGTACTAACCATCTAACGTAATCATTTTTTTGCAAGAACAGAAAAGAGAAGTAATAAGAGAAAAAAAACATGCATAGTCCAAAAGCATAAGAAGCTTTAATTAAAATAGTTAGACAAAATATTTTAAAAAATGCTACGAAAGAAAAAATTGTTGAATCTAGCAAACTAAATTATTCCATAATTCATATGCAATTGGATAGTATATGATTAAAGTTAGTTATAAGTTACTGTATAAAAGGAAAAAAAAAAAGAATGAACTTATAAATTTAATTAGTAATTTCATGTTAATATCTAACTTTGGAATCAGTTTTCTTCTATTTTTATTAATCAAAGTCATATCATATGTCTATATACCTAGTGAAAATCCTTTTTCATCTTATGCGATAAACTCAAGTACTGGACGAAAACTATTGATGAATGAGTTCTTTAAAGCTTAAATAAATAAAAAAATAACTGATTCAAGGGGAATAGTTTCCCATATTTTTGTAATTGAAGAAGGTTAAGAATCTTAACTTAATATAAGATAGTTGCATGTATGTAAAAATTTGGAGTTATGGTCGGTTGAGTTACTCTTGGCTTATGCAGACTAAGAATCAGAAATATTATCAACTAGGAAAGGGACAAAGCAGTGTTTGAGTCTTCTTTATGAAAAGGAGATAACAAAATCTTAGCTGCGAAGAATAATATGATACGGACGAATCATGTAATGTCTCTATACTACGGTTTTTCAGATTTATGAGCTGTACAAAGCTGCAATATGTTAGATTTTATAGAATTTTTTATTATTTTGTATCGGTTATTTGTACTTAAGATATGTTTACAAAACATTCTAAGATACCCGTTCAATATGACTTCTTATAGTTGGATAAATAATACTGCCTTCAAAATAACTTAAAGTTTATGGTCAAATGCAAAATCATCTCTTTCTTTTTATTTTTTTTGCCTCTATTCATCCTAAAAATTTAACTAATTCATAAAAATGCTATTATTATTTTTTATCTTTTATTTTTAAAATTATGATAATTTTACTCAAACATCCTTATCTTTATAACTTATTTACAAAAAATGTCATTATCTTTAATATCACCAACCAACATTAACAACAAAAATCAAGCTCTAAATGTACTAAAAATCAATTTATACATCTTCTTATCTCATTTCTACTTACATAAATTATTTAGCTTGCATATTATCTCTCATTCCATCCTTAAAACACATAATTTTGTATTTTAAGATTATATTTTCATTAAAATTACTCAAATCTAATGATTTTTGGTTAATAACGAGTGAGTATCTTTCACTAAAAAATTAGAGTGCTTGGAGAATTTAAGAAAAAATTCTAACTGGATCCAAATATGATATTCAGTTTTTAAGATATTTTTCTCAGAGAATACTTCTGGAAAATCTTATCCACCAAGAAGACTTCTTGCGAAATCTTTTCGTCAATACATATGATAGTTCTACAATTGACTATATTGTGAGTTTTTTCATAGAAGACTTATCTAGAATCATAGTAACACTATTTTTAACAAAATAATCGAGTAGACTTTCCGTAAAATCTCAAAAAAACAAATTTTTTTTTGCAATTGACCCATTTTTTAAAGGAATTTAACTTTTTCATTAAAGACTTTTGGAGAAATCTGTTGTAAATAGACTTCTTAAGAAATCTTTTTACTATCACATGAAGTCTCAAATTGTCGCAGTAAGTCTTCTGAGATCAGTTTTGCAATTGAAAAAAATAATGAATATTTAATCTTAAAATTAGTTAATTATTTAGTAGAATTCTTGAGAAGTATTCTCATAAAGTAATTCTCCAGATTATGAATTATTTTCATTCTGAGATTTTGGTCGAACTTTTGGTTTTCAGTGCAAACTTCTTCTCATAGAAGACTTTTTATAAAGTCAACATGGTCAGAAGAATTTCTCCCTAAGCCTTATGGAAAAGTTAAATTTCTGAATTTTTTTGGTCATCTGCAAAATTAACCAAATAATTAGAGTAAACTTCTAGAGAATTGTGCTCACGTAAAATCAAAAAAAAAATCCAAATAAAAAAGTAACCCAATAATTATAAATGAAGATTTCTTAAAAAGCTAATTAAGCACACGTCTTGAGAAGTCTTCCTTCGTTAATTTATATTGAAAAAATAACATAAACATGAGATTTATGGAGAAGTCTTCTCCGATCCCTTCGTTTTAGTAAACTTACATTTTCTCCAAATTTAAAATGAATTTTTAAAATTTTCTTGTTAATTCTTTTTTATTATTAATTTTGGATCTCTTGAATGAATTTTATAACTTTATTGTTTATAAGGATGAGGTCATCAATATTCTTCTTTATTTATGTGTATAGCTAATGAGATAAGATTTCTTGATTATTTTTTTTTTTAAATAATGCTTTATGTTTGATAATGTGTTTTAATGTCATTATTTGTAGATTGGTTCAATTACAAAATTTTACTTTATAAGTCTGATGTAGAAATATTTTGTTAAAATTTGTGATGTCAAATACTTAAAATTTTATTTCTTTTTAAAATTATGTGATATTAATATGTAATATGTTTTAACATTGTTATGTTGAACTTGTGTCAATTGCTATCATCAATATTATCTAAATTACAAAAAGTTGATTGAGAGACAACACATAAGCCTCTCCTTGAAGTTATACAACCATAGTCTTAATAAATTATTTACAGTGAATAAAATAGTTTATGGTTACAAAATCTTTAAAAAAAATGAACAAAACATGAGATAAAGAGTTGTTTTAATAAGTCAGAGACAATTAGATGTATTGTTTACAACATTATATAAACTATCAAAACATGAGCCTCTTTCTACATGTTTTGTCACTATACATACAATAGCTAAAAGTAAAATATGATTGAGAACACCACTGTCGAAAATATATTGAGAGCATCTCCAATAGAAGACTTCTTCAAAAAAAACCACTTGTGCATTATCGCTAAGCAGACTTCTCACATAAGTTTTATAACCCTAAGCAAAACTAATCTTTTCAGTGAAATTTGACCGTGAACTAAAAGATTTCTATAGAAGTCTGCTAGCGTAAACTTCTCTAAGAATCTTCTAATTCACACTCAAAATTTATTAAAAAATTTAATGTGTTGCTTGAATATTAGTTTAGTAGACTGCTTCAGTGAAGTCAGCTCGAAAAGTCAGCTCAAGAATTATGATAATGAAGTTTGATATATGAAATTGTTACAAAAAAAAAGTCTTCAGATACGAAAATCTGCATATCCAAAAATGTTTAAAATATTTTAATATAGAGAAAATTTTCAAAAATATGATTTTATGCTTAATTAAGAAGAAAACAATTACAATAAGTTTAATATATACTTTTATTTGAATCTAACAGCCAAAAATATACTTTATTGTTTGAAAATATAACTTTTACAACTTCATAACATATAAAATCATAATAAAATTGAATATATATTTTTATTTGATCTAAACGATAAACGCACACCAAAAAAATAAATATATCAAAATTTAAAGATTTATTTCTTACTTTTAGAGAGAAAGATAAACCATGAAAAAGAAATTTTAAGTTAAATAAAAAGAAAATAATCACGTTAAGTTAAATCTATAACTTTATTTAGATTTAACACATAAAACACACAAAATAATTTGTAAAAAATAAAATCTTACATATTTTGGCAGTTTGTAATTACAATTTAGCAGAATTCTGGAGAAGTATATGCTAATAAAGTCTTCTAATGAAGGCCAAGTTTGATATACTGTTCTTATATATGAAAAGTCTACTTATCCAAAAACGTTAAAAATGCCTTTAAAATAGTGAAAGCTCTAAAAATATGATTTTATGCTTAAATAAAAAGAAAACAATCATATTAGATTAAATTTATAGTTTTATTCGAATTTAGCATACAAAAAAATACACGTCTAAAATTTAGTGATCTACTACATGAGGGGAAAATGAAAACCATGAAATGAAAAAACTGCAAAAAACAAGATAAATTAATTTGTGAGAAAAGATAAAACAAAGAAAAATTTGGTGTAGAAGACTTCTTGTGGATTACATTTATACAGATTTGTTGATAAATCTACTAATGCATTAAAGTTTACTAGACTTCTGAAGAAATCTCGTAACCTTAAATTTACCTTACGTTCTAGAAGTTTTCTAAAGAAATATGCTAATGCATAACTTCTTAAGAAATCTTTAATTCTTAAACCTTAAATCAAATAGTTTGACTAAATAGTAATAACCACTTCATTAAACATAAAATAGATCTATGAAATGTTTAATATATAAAAAACTAAACATTATATGTAAAATTTTAATTTTAAAAATATAAGATCTCAAAACCTAACCCTTAAAATACCAACATTACTTAAACATATATTATCATACTCTAACCAATGGATAATCATGACTTACAATTTATATTCACTCATATTGGTAAAAAAAATCAATTTATTAAATTTAAACTTTGCATGATTTTAATTTTTTTTAAATTTTTTTATATATGCTTGATTTTAATTTATTTCCATCAAAATATTTTTCAAAATTTAATAAATTAATTTTGATATTAAATACATTTTTCGAGATGAGTAATTTTTTAAAAAAGTCTTCTTGTAGAAGAAATTAACTTACCGTAAAAATGTCTATAGTTTTTTGTTTTGGCCACAAAGGGATAATTCTAGTTTTACTAACATTTTTAAATTACTTTTTCATGATTGAATTGGAAGCATAAATTTGCATCCAAATTCAAGTTTGGGTAATTTTTAGCCAATTGACCAATAATATTTGAATATCGGATTTACTATCATCTATATTTGGACCTTTGGTCTCACCTCTTTGACATAGTTTTAACTTTTAGATACGCCATATAAAAGGGTTATAGCTTCTTTGCTTCTTCAGTATTTGAGAAAACTCGAGATCGCATGATATCATCTCAAGAATTAGAATATTTTCTTATGACCACTTGTGCAATAAAGGCAATCTACGTGGTTCCGTTTTAGCCTTATCGTTATGCATGGAACTCGAATATATTAGGATGTCAAGAATCAAACCAAATTGGGCTTTATTCCCAGGTCGATTAATATGATTTATGTTAAGTCAATGTCATGGCAAAGAAGATAGATCCCAAAAAAAAAATAGTCATAGTTTTTCTTTTTCTCCATCAAATGATATTCGTGGTGGCCCAATTTTTTTTTCTTATAACTGGTGGTGGCCCAATTTTGATCTCAAGAGTCGTTTTTCTTATATCAGAATACAAGGTTATCATCATTTTCAATGTATACCGACACATACTTATGTACGTAATAAGCATATCACATCTAATTCTCCGCAACTGGCCCGTACTATCCTATAAAATGGAATATATATCATCTAGGTAACAATAGTTATAGAAGTTACATGGCAGAATCCAGTTCTTTACACACATTGTGTAAATTGTAACGTCGTTTCTATCACGAGGTTGAACAATCACTTCCACAAAATTTTGTCGATGGATATAGTTAAGAATTAAAGATTTGCCCAAATTAAAAGACTATATTTTCTGTAAAACCTGATAACTGTGTTACAAAATACATATCATTATTTTCTCGCCTTGCAGCAAATTTTGACTTCAAACTAACCAACTGGTAATAGTCTAGAAGTAATTTTTTGGGTCTCAGTGTGTATTTATGTTGATCCTATGTTCGATTCCTGATTGGGACTATATTATTGCAACTTGGTCAATTTAAATGTTGATTTCGGTCCAAGTTGTTAACATTGTGGGTTGTAACATACGATCAGTCCACCACCTTTGCATTAGTTAGAAGGTACTCAAAACTCGAATTAAGTAGTATGATATACTTTCGGACTAGTCTACTTTGTAGCATTAAGTGCATACCTTCCAAAACCGACCAGATTAACCGATAAATCATATAAAAAATTCACTTCTAATTACCTAGATAAACAATCAGTCATGTCTAACATATTTTTAGCAGATGAGATATTTTGTAACTGTCGCATAGGTCAATATATGAAATTAGGCACACCAGATTCAAAATCTACCAAAGTTAGATTTACCCGCTTATATGGGTAGACAATCTATTTTCATACGAACAACTAAATCTGTCTAGCGCCAATGGACATATCTCCAGAAAATTAGTGGGTTGGGTTTTGACCGCCGTATATTTTCCGATCAACAAAAAAATAAAATATATATATGTATATATATACCAAATTTAAGCAACAACACACATACCTATATATAAAGTGTAGTGCCCAAATAAAATATTTGCGAAAACTAGAGATCGTGTGATATTATTATACGTTAAGAATATTTTGTTTTTGCGTGGCCAGTTGAGAGAAAAAGCAAACTATATGGTTTGGTTTTAGCCTTATCGTCATGCAAGAAATCGAATCTTACGATGTCACGAATCAAACAAAATTGAGCTTTATTCCCAATTCGGCGAACAAAGTTCCTGGAAAGTCAAGCTTGTGGCCAAGAAGAACAGTGAAGCAATCACGTGGTATATTCCAAAAAAAAATCCAAATCAAAATTGAAAGTCACAATTTTGCGTTTTGTTCTTAGAAATATTAATAGTGGCCCAATGTTGATCTCAGGAGTCAAGAGTCGTTATTCTAATACGACCGATACAAGGTTATATCATCATTTTCAATGTACGTGATTCACGTACCGACATATGCATATGTACGTTATATGCTAAATCACATCTAATCCTGCCACTTGCCCGTACTGTCCTGGAACATAGAATATATATAACAGTCCAGCGGAGTTCCCTATATGGTGGAATCCAGTTCTTCACTTAATTTATTGTTTAATGGTTGGAACGTCTTTTCTAATAATAAGGCTGACTGATCACTGCGACAGTTTTGTTGAAGTAATCTTGAAGAAAATTTGAAATACAAGCTATCTTAATCCTACCGAATTATGATTTAGTAAACGGATTAGAAAAATGAAATATTAAAATGTGTTAAGTTCATTTAATTTAAGAGTAATCTATTCCTATATAAGGAGATGCAAGTGTCTTGCATAACTTATAAGTTTTGGAGATTGAATGTTTGAGAACTTAAGATTGTGAGTTATTTTTCTTAAGAAAGAGAGTTATTCTTTATTATGGATCATATACAACCTTTGAAGTTCTATATTTGATATCAAAACTTATAAAGAGATGAGTGACATCATTGCTGCAACCGGAAACCAAAAGAAGGTGGATGATCATCTTCTATTCAATGTTTATGCTCAATTCGACAAACTATACAATTGGGCCATAAGAATGAAGATTGCACCCAAGGTTCATAAAGCCTTGGATATTATAGAAGAAGAGTCGTCCGTAGGAGAGAAAAACGACATGGCTATCGCGTTGTTTTTTCCATCCATACCCAAACTTCTAATACTACAAGTCGGAAAGCTCGACTTCACAAAAAGGTGTGTGAAGCAATCAAAGCCAGACATGTCGGAGTAGAAAGAGTGAAAGAAGCAAGACTGCAAACTTTAATGAATGAGTTCGATCGCCTAAAAATGAAAGATACTGAGACGATTGATGATTTTGGAGGAAAACTAGCCGATATATCATCAAAATCTGCAGCCCTAGAAGTAAGTATAGAAGAACCAAAGTTAATTAAGAATTTTTTAAAGAGCCTTCCGCTGAAAAAATACATACATATTGTGGCCTCGCTTGAACAAGTGTTGGACATTAACAATACAAGCTTCAAAGACATTATTAGTTTACTCAAAGCTTATGAAGAACATATCAATGAGGAAGAAGAATCAAAAGAGGAACAGACCAAATTAATGTATTTGAATACGGAGGCTCATACAACACAACCCAACCACGACTACGGTAGGGATTTTTGAAGCAGAGGACGCATGAGATGCACCTCCAGATTTGTCAAAAATCATATGTTATCTTTGTGATGGAATAAGTCACTATGCCTCTGATTGTCCTGATCGGCTACTAAAATTTTAGGAAGATCAAGACGGTGATGGTAGTGACACACAAGGTGCAGATGAAATGATGATGCATGAAGTAGTTTATCTGAATGAAAAAAATGCATTCCCGATAAATACGAGACAAATAACGACAAGGAAGACATATGGTATCTTGATAATAGAGCTAGTAATTGTATGACAAGAGAACAGATAAATTTTGTAAAACTTGATAACTCAGTCACTGGGAAAGTAAGGTGCAGTGAAGACTCATGAATCGATATCAAATCATTCATTGATATGAATGATAAACTGAGGCTGATGACTGATGTATACTTCATACCCAACTTAAGAAGTAATTTCGTAAGTCTTAGTCAAGCAACATATTCGGGGTGTGACGTGCGACTATAGGGAGGGTGTCTAACTATGAATGACCACAATATAAGATTACTTTTCAACGCAAATATATCAAAGAATTGCATATAGAAGGTTCATATGAGAATTCAAGATACTACACAATTATACCTAACAAAAATAAGTGAAACAAATTGGTGGCATGCAAGGCTAGGGAACGTTAACCTCAACACGATGAAGACCATGGTACAAAGGGAACTCGTGACTGTTCTCCTGAGTATTCAAGTTACTAAGGAAGTTTGCTCATCTTGTTTACTTGGAAAGCAATCAAGACAAGTGTTCCCGAAAGCTACTACATATCGAGCAACTAAAATTCTCTAGCTTATACACGGGGATCTCTGCTGTCCCATAACACTGATTACGTTGGGTGAAAACAAGTATGTCTTTGTACTCATTGTTTACCACTCGAGATATATGTCGATGATTTTATTGAAAGAGAAGAGTGATACATTCCAAAAATTCAAGAAGTTAAAAGGCATTGTCACACAAGAAGCAGGAGAAAAAATAGCAACCTTCATGACATATAGATGCAGAGAGTTTGTGTCACAAGAATTCAACGAGTTCTGCGAAGATTCAGGTATAAAACGACACCTTACTGCTCCATACAGTCCACAACAAAATAGAGTGGTAGACAAAAGAAATAGAACCTTAATGGAGATAGCGAGAAGCATCCTGAAGCACATGCACATGCCGAACTACCTATGGGGTGAAGCAATCAGACACGCGACATATTCGATCAATTGGATAGCCACAATGTCTCTTAAGGACAGTAATCCACATGAGTTATTTCAAGGAAGAAAACAATACATAAATCACTTGTGGATTTTTGCCTATATTGGTTACGCGAAAATAAAAAGGATGCAACTAAAGAAACTAGATGATAGGTAGAGGATGCTCGTCCACCTTGGAACTGAACCAGGATCAAAGGCATATCGTTTATTGGACCCAGAGACCCACAAGATAGTGGTAAGAAGGGATGTCGTTTGATGAGTCTAAAGGATGAAACTGGAAAAGATATGATACAAAGATAGAAATAGAGAAAGATTTCATAGTTACACTTGGGAATTTGGGAATCACGGTATTAATAATGTCGTGGAGAATGTCGAGAATGGCCAATCCAACGAGAGGAGTGATCAATCCATCGAGAGTAGTGATCAAGTTGTGGACGTTATCAACGATTCTGAGTGTAACGTACGATATGAGGATGAAATAGAGGATGCAGAGTATCAGAGAATGCTGAGAAGAAGTGAAAGACAAAACTCAAATCCGATGGACCTAGAAGACTATGTTTACTTGCAGAAGAAGAAGGAGAAATACTACTGATGTGCTTAAACAATGAGCCTAGATATTTTCAAGAAGCAAGTAGCGTTAAAGAATGGATCTTAGTCTATGAAGATGAAATATGTTCCATTATAAAGAATGAGGTTTGGAGTTTAGTCGATCTACAATATGGAGTCAAACAAATCGGTTTGAGATGGATCTTCAAGATCGAGCAAAATTCTGGTGTGACGATTAACAAATATAAAGCTAGGTTGGTCACAAAAGGATAGGTGCAACAATATGGAACTGATTTCGAGGAAGCCTTTGCACATGTAGCTCGATTAGAGATCATACGACTACTAATCAGCATAGCAGAAACAAATGGATGGGAAGTACATCATCTAGATGTGAAGAGTGCATTCTTACATGGAGAATTAGAAAAGACGGTATACGTAACACAACCTCAAGAATTTATGTAAGTGAAGTGAAGGAAAAGTTATGAACTCTATACAGCTTTGTATTGACTAAGACATACACCGAGGGCTTGGAACAAAAAGAATTAATCAGATTCTCCTTGACTTGGGCTTTAAAAAATGATCCAAGGAACCATCAGTTTATAGAAACATCGTGAATCCTTTTAGTTGTCGCAGTGTATGTGGAGGACATGTTTGTCACTGGAGCAAATCAAGAGGTAATTAGAGAGTTCAAAAGGGAGATGGCATCTATGTTCGATCTTCAGACGTGCAACACCAGAAATACCTGAGCTCATTGGCCATAGTGATAGCAACCATAATGTTGATCCGGATAATGGAAAGAGAACTACAAGCCACATCTTCTACCTTGGCGAAAGCTTGATCACATGGTGCTCCCAAAAACAAGAATCCGTCACGTTGTCATCATGTGAAGTTTAGTTCATGGCAGAAACTGAGGCAGCTAAACATGTCATATGGATACAAGAGTTCTTAAGCGAAGTCACCGAGCAACCGTGCAACAAAGTATCCATCAAGATTATCGTGATTGCTCTCACAAAGAACCTAGTTTTCCACGGTAGAAATAAACATATACATTCAAGATATCACATTATAAGAGAGTGCGTAGAGAATGAACAAGTTCGTGTCAAGCACGTCTCGGGAGATAAGCAAAAGGCAGACTTATTGACAAAAGCTTTGGGGAGAATAAAATTCACCGAAATGAGGACCTCATCGGTGTTCAAGATTTTTCGAGAAATTATTTCAAACTTTGGGAAAGAATGTTGAAGTAAGCTTGAAAAAAGCTTGAGATACAAGCTATCCTAATCCTACTGAGGATATGGTTTAGTAAAAGGAATAGGAAAAATGAAATATTAAAATATGTTAAGTTCATTAAGTTTAGGAGTTATCTATCCCCATATAAGAAGATGCAAGTTTGTTACATAACTTATGAGCTTTAGAAATTGAATGTTTGAAAGTTTAAATTTTTAATTTATTTTCTTTAAGAGATTAATAAAGATAACTATTTTTTATTGTGGGTCATATACAATCTTTGAAGTTCTATAAAGTTAGTAGATGTATGGTGAAAGTTTTAATGACAGATTGTGGCAATTGAAAAAAAAAAAGATTTTACTTGATGATAGATCCGATATAAGATCAGTATTACAAAATTTATACAAGTTGCTGAATTTTTTTCACTTTTCAATAGCTATTAACAACTACGCCTAAATTATTTAGTGACCAACAGTTGCACGTTAATTAGTTTGATTTGTAATACCTTTTCTTTAGTTATACTCGTATTTGGAGAAAGATATACAGAGCCGGCCCTAAGAAATCTATCGCTAGAACCAAATTAAAAAAAAATGGCTGCTTTTGTGAGGTTTTGAATCCTGGTTACATATAAAAAAACTATAACTTTTAAATTTTACCACTAGACTAAAGAAAAATTTAAGAAAATTATGGCTGATAATATCTTTATAATAAAAAGGCTAGAAACGATTGTTTCTTTGACTTGGCCCAAGGGTCGGCTCTGACGATATATTAACTAAGTAAAATGAACCACTTCGAGTAGTTAAAGCTTGTGATTCCAGACGAATTAAAACAGATAAAATAAGTTTTATACTTTTATATGATGAAAATGTTCTATATGCAAACTAAATGATTTTGCACTTTAGTATGTTATGTGCTGCGTGCCATCTACCATGTAATGCTATTTTCCATAGGTGACAGAATATTTTGAAAGACTACTAATTACATGTAAAAGGTCCGGACATAGAAATATATATTATTTAAGCACTACAGTTTTATGGTAAAAAGATGGTATTACATTACTCTTTTAAATTGTTATCTACCCTAAAGAAGTGATACTGGATCAACTCTGTCACATCTACTCCAAAAACTATATTTTTAGGTTTGTGATATATAAACCATCTAAATTATTCTGATGTGTTAGTAAATATACAATTCAGGAATTTATTTAGAAGTAGATTCGAGTGCAAATACAGCCGCTATTTCTATCTTTAGGCTATTCTCTAGCAAATAATCTAACTTGATATCGAACATAGGTAGCTCTATTGATCGTTGTTACTTGTTATCATAAACCAAAACTCCAACTTGATTCAAAGTATACTCGTCATCATTTAAACTTAAAAGTATATACAATAAGAAAATAGTATTTTATCTCAAGTATTTTAGATTAGTATGTATATTGGAACATGTTATACATATCTTCGATTCCCTTTCACCCCAATGTAGTTATTTTTCAGTCCACGTGAACTAGGTCTACATCGCATATATGGAATTATAAAAAATTATAAAAATATAAACATGGAAAAGTTAAGATCCATGAATAATCGTTTTATTATAAAATATGCCCACAGTTTACAAAATTGGTACTTGCATAATCTATCTTTTTCAAAACATAGATAGACGTATCATTAATTCATACACACATTTATGTATGTATGAATTTTCGTTTTGTCCACAAAACTTAGTTTCATCGTTACATTATTAAAGCCATAATGCACCAGCGCGCTTAAGCATTGGAACAAGAGAACGATTAAGGTGAAGGCTCATGACTTGATTGGCTCCACCAACGAGCTGTCCTCCTATGAACACCACCGGTACAGTTGGGCTGCAGCCAAGCTGAGCCAGTGCTTGCTCTATTTCCTTTCCTTTGTTAATCTCGTCGAGCTCATAGATCGTTGGGTTCACGCCAAAGTCTATGAAGAGAGTCTTAATTGTGTGAGACATGCAGCATGAGTTTTTGCTAAAGATCACTACTGACTTCTCGGAGATCATCTTCTGTAGCTTATCCATTGGTGTTGTAATGATAATGTTCGAGAAGTAACTCGGGATGTAGAAAATAGTTTGTATTTTGGTTGAAATAAGAGGTAACGGATGAAAATTGAATAGCCAGAGAACTTATAGAGAGAATGTGAGATAATTGGATGAGAGGTGACTTTGAGTTTATGTGTTTGATGTAGTGAATGGTCTATAAGGATCCTCTATATATAGCTTTCTTGTTACGAGTTTAAACTTATGAAGCCTTTTTCGAGGAGAAACAACTTTAGCACAAGTAGCCAGAAAGATACTGAAAGATAAAAGAAATAAAAACAATGAAAATTGAGATAGTGGACGATGTTCGAAAGTATTATAGAGTTTCATTCCTCTTGCCTTTGTGCCTCTTGCAGCGAGAATAAAAAGTGCAACTATCAACTAATTGGGTAAAACGTACAGATAACAAAATCTCTTAGATCAGATGTGACTGTGAGGAATATTTGATACGGATGAACAATGTCATGTCTTTGATAACTTATTTTTCAGTGTCAAATGACACATTTTGTAATATCCGGATTGTGGTATATGTAAATGTTTAATTTTTTTTTATTTAGTTAATTATGTCATCAAAGTACACTTACCTTTGAGTCATATATCCAGAAAGAACTCTAGAATTAACCGTGGTTAAGCTGAAGTAGTGGAAACATGGGTGACCTATCGAAGAGTGATTCGCAATATCATGTGAGTCATGCCAAATTATGGGAAAGGTCATGTGGTAATTGAAAGTCAGTAAACAAGACTTTCGAGCCTTCTAATAAATTTAATCCACCACGCTCTCGTCGCTTAGATGGGTCCATGGGCTTAGAAAGCGAGGGATGTCTCTTATCCGTGGACGGTCGGAGCAGTATAAATGGTATAAGAGCCAAACCCAGACGGGTGTGGAGTCATGTGTGGATTCACACTAACATGGGTAACGATTTCGGCGCAACTACGACGTTGCGTTCTGTGGAGGAGGTGAACTGTAAAATCCCCGTTTGTAGTATATATAAATGTTTTAAAAATCAATTTGACTATTTATATCACCAAAGGAGACTCTTTTCGGTCAAACATGTAAGAAAACTCCAGAGTTAAACGTGTTTGAGCTGGAATAGTGGAATGATGGGTGGCATATTTGGAAATGATTTGTGATACCGTGCGAGTGAAGCCAAAGTACGGGGAAATGAATGTGGTGAAGGATGAGTGACCTATCGAGAAGTGATTCGTGATATCGTACGAGTGAGGCCAAAACACGAAGAAAAGTCATATGGTGAAGGATGGGTGACCTATCAAAAAGTGATTTGTAATATCGTGCGAGTGAGGTTAAAGCATGCAAAACGTCATATGGTGACTGGAGGGATAATAAACAATACTTTTGAGCATCCGAAAAATTAATACATTGTCTCTTGCATAGAATAGAATGGGATCCACATGCCGAATGAATAAGCATGGAAAATCCATTATCCCATAGTTACATTTTTATTTTTCATGTAAAATACATACATTTCATTTCCTTATATCACATGAATATGTACGTTTTTTTTTTCTCTTAAATGAAGACCCTATATGAGGAATACCCTAACAATTAAAATTGCACTATTCAATTTATACTAGATTTGATGTTACCTTGTTCACAATTTTGTAATAATTTCAAAAGAAACATATTGACAATGGGATTGGACACACGAGATGAAGTCAATAATTTATACAAGTAATACTATATGACAATATGTCAATATTTACCGATGAAAAAATATGACGAAAGCTACAGCACCGTCCTCTGCGTAGGCGCGAGATCGTATGGTATATATCTCGAGGATAATCTTATTCTTGTTTTTTTTTTTTTTTTTTTTGTGTGTTTGGTGATTTACGTGGCTTCTTCACTGACATTCAAATGGTTCTTCTTTTTTCCTAAAATTTCATCACAAATCAATTTTGGAATAAAGCAAAAGAATTTATGATTCTTGACATCGGAGAAAATTCGATACCACTTCTCCAGGATAAACTCATCAACGGAAGAAAAGTCAGATTCTTTTTAATAAATGTTTTATCTGTTTCTTGATGTACATAAGGTGGCCGAACTGTGATACGGAGAGTCGTTATTCAGAAGGACAAAAGCAGCATATACATTGAAGTCTACTATCCAGGTCCAAAATATACACAAAATATTACTTAAACTTAATTTATTCTAATTAATCAACAAATTTACATAGGGCTGGCAATCGGGGTCCCAATCGGATTCATTCGGATTTAGAGTTTTCGGGTTCATGAATTTCATCCCCATCCGGATATTATAAAATTTCGGGTCGGATTCGGTTTGAGTTTAGTCAGGTTCGGTTTGAGTTTAGTTACATGTCCAAGATCCGGTTGAACCCGAAATAGTTTCGATTTCGGATACTAACCGGGTTATCGGTTCTAAAAATACTAATTTATACTTCATTAAACTCAATATGTTTTCAATTATTTCAATAAATTTGTGTATTTATCTTCTTCAAACCATATCTTTATCCTTCAAAATAATTTTTTGAAACTCGTAGGTTGATATGAGATTTTTCATTGAAATATATGTGACAACTCTAAACATATCATGATTCATGACAAACCAAAGTCTTGTATAAACGAAAACCATACATAATTAAACATAAAAATTAAAGTTAAAAACTAATAATTCTATAAACGTAAGAAATACTATTTAAACTTAAAAAGACATTGTTTAAACTTTAAAACAAATTTAATCAGTAATTAAATTTCAAATGCAATGTCAAACATCTAATCTATTAAAACAGAAGTACAAATATAAAATAACCCTTTACTTTAACTTAATATTTACAAGAAATGCCACTGATATTGTCCATGTATCCAAACATCTAAACATTAATATTTAACAAGAAAAAAGGAATATGGGCTAAGCCCATTAACAATCTTTTCATTAGAATTGAAGACTTCAAAAAAATGTATATGTGTTTTCCAAATTTTTATAATAAAAATAGAATTATACATATATAGCATTAAATTAGTTTATTTTTTATTCATATTCATATAAGCTACCCAACAATATTTGAACTATAAAAAAGATAATAATGTTAATAATTTTCGATTATAATCTGAACTTATTTATTTACAATAAAAAAATCATGTAATTTTCCATAACAATTTAGTGACTAAATACACACTAATATTGATTATAAATGGTTATATATACAAACAAATATAATGTATTATTCATTTGTACGATATATATCTAAAAAGAATAACTCATGTAATTTATAAATTTAAAAATTTTAATCACCATATAATACATAGGTCTAGGACATATCGAATATCCAGGGTATTTTAGGATATACAGATTTGGATATGTATTCGTAGGATTCGTAAAGTTGTTATCCGAATCCGGATATTCAGGGTTAAGATATTCAGAATAAAATCCGAATACACGCGGATATCCGAACCTGTTTTTTTAATTAAAAACTAACTATTAACCATCTATTTAGTATATTTAAAATTATTGTTTAAAAAAACTTAAAAATCATTAAAATTTAATAAAATTAAAATTTTAGTTATTTTATATAAAAGCATATATAATATACATAGATAACTATAATTAAATTGTAAATATTTAATATCCAGATCCGAATATCTAGGCCTAAATTTTACTATCTGAATTTGTACATGGATCAGTCGAATCCGTATAATCACTATCAGGATCCCCGAATATCCGTTTTTTGAAGCGGATGAGATCCGGGATCAGATATCGGATATTAAGTTTGAGTCATATATACATCTATATCAAACAAATTACTTAAAATATTTGACATTCATAAAAATAACACTCGTGCGGGCGCGCGGATCAAAGGCTAGTAAAACATTAATACTAACCAAATAAAATATATATTAGACTATGTATTTGAGTAAATTATTCATGTAATAACCAACTATTGTAGGTACTCAATAATATATGTATGTGTTTTAAATACATATTAGAAATTGAGATTGGACATGGTACTAGATTTTCTGGAATTTTGAAATTTCAGGTTCTTTTGGATATCCATTTAACTTCGGGTTCGGTTCGAGTAAACCTCATAACCCCAAATGCCGTAAAACAAGATTCAATCGGTACTTATGTTAGATTCAGATCGGTTCAAATTCATTTTTATTAGGTCAGATTCGGTTCAGATTTTTGGATTCGGTTTATTTGCCCAACTCTAAATTTACATATCATTCTTAAAATACAGATGTTAATTATTTATCTTCAAAAGATTTGCTAGACCAAATTTAGTGTTACCTACACGGCTACACCAAAGTCAGCCTCATTTTACACGCCTAGCTAGTATCTTCTTCAAGATACCCATTTAACTCCTTTGAATCCATGTATTATTGCCAAACCTGATGAACCGGAGGATCTCCATTCAACTATTTTTATATATCAATAACTCAAGTAAAACTAACTTAATTAATCGGAAAACTTTTCATTTAACTACCGAAAAGTACTTGTTTTGAAAAGAAAGGGAAACGAAAATCAACTCTAGGTGACTATAGAATATCTTCAGCCTATTTTTTTTTTAGTATTAATATTTAGATGTAAAATTACTCCGATTCACTTTGATTTCTTTTAGAAAAAAAAATTGAAATTATTATTTTCCTTTTATATTTAGGAAAAAAAATATTCATTTATATTTTATTTATTATTTAGATGAAAACTATTCAGAAGAATATATTGGCGTCAACTCTATCATTATTATTGAGTTTATATATTTTAGAGAAAACAAAAATTTAATAATATATATAAGAAAAAAAACAACTTTCGTTTGCTTCTATAATATAACGTTAATCTGTAAAGCCCTTTGGATCCTTTCTGATGCAAGATTTGATTTCATTTCTCTCATAACACTTTTCAAAATTGCTTAGACGTAAAGCAAAAATTTACACCTCCTGCAGATACAATGTAGGACCACGTACGGAAATGGTTCCAACATACAAGAGAACATGCTAACTAAGTCCTATTTATTGGATCAGCTCCTCTGGGCTTAAATATAGGGTGAATTGGTGGAATGCACATAATAGAAGAAAAAACTAGTGAAATAACCATATAATAAAGTAGTATTGGGATGTGACAGTTTTAGATCAAAATGGACCACTTTCTCCTTATTAGCGCGTGTGTCTGGCTGACTGGCACAATATGAAACATATAAACTATACTATACTATATGTATGTGACAAATAGTATACAATAATACATTTATACCAATAGCATATTAGTAAATATAATTATTTTACTAACTACACTAGTTAATTCAAGCAAAATGAAAACATCCAACCCATAGAACACAATAAGTACCAAAATATATTACAATTCTCCATTATTAATTGTCCTAGTCAACCGAAGCAAAGAAAAAAAAGAGAAAGAGAGAGAGGGACAAATGATGAGGAGAATGGGAAATCAAGAAGAATGAGAAAAATAAAAACGAATGAAGATAAGAACAAGGTTCAGAAAGATGAAAAGAAAAAAAATGACTATATAACATAACATACTATACTATGTTCATAAAATAAAATAGTATAATATAATCATTAATTATCAACTGCATTAGTCACCTAAACAAAAGAAAAACACACAACCCACATAACACAATAAGAGCCAAAACATATTACAATTCTCTATGGAGGAAGCAAATGAGAAGACGAAGAATGAAGGGTGAGGATGGAGAAGGAAAGCTTAGAGGTGAATGGTGAGAAAGAACAAATGAAAAAGCAAATACAAGCGGAGAAATGAGTGAGGAAGAACTAAAAGAGGAGTAAGAAGAGTTGGAGGAAGAGTGAATGGCACGGAAAAACAAAGGATGGAGGAAAATGGTGAAGAATAAGAGTAGTAGAAGAACATATTGTACCATACTATAGTGTGCTGTTTAAACAAAATAGTATATAGTATTTACAATATACAAAAAATGATTATATATTGGTTATTCAACGCAAATAGTATGGTATAGTTTCTCATTATCAACTGTACTAGTCAGCTTAAGCAAAAAAAATATATATCCAACCAATAAAACACAATAAGTACCAAAACATATTACAATCTCTCCGTTATGGAAAAAACATGGTTTATGATTACATAACGATGAATTCAGTTGAGTACTACTTAACTGACTATGCATTAATAAATATTTACGCTTATAATGGGACTCAATCATGATGGTAAAACTAAAATATAGAAAATTTACTATGGAGAGATGTGAAAACAAAAATTGTCACAAGTTGACTATACTATAGATTTTGTATAGAATAGGTTGCTCCGCTGTACTGTCAATGTTGCCATCACCAACCATGCAAAGATTAAGATTTCACTAACAAAACTTTTGTACACAATACATCGACGCAAATGTAAAGATTATAGTTTTGATTAATGAAATGTATATTAACAATTCAATTGACATTCAAATATTTGTATTATCATAAAGTCTAATTTCCATTATGTTTGTTATATGCGATAAATATAGAATAGAAAATATATGTTCACTGTTCATCTTCTTCTTCAATACGACATTTGATTTTTCATTCCTAAATCTGCAGTACCATAAACAAGAAAACTAAATATAAACTTATAGTCTTCCACTCGATCTTCATGTCCATCATTTTAATCACCGTTATTGAGGAAGCTGATGATAGATTTCCACCACCGCTTGTTCTTGTTCCGGTGATGTCTATTTTGTTACATACGATGAATTTTGATCTGGATTCATTTCAATCAATTGTGCGTGCAAGAATAAACTTTCATTAAAGAATTGTTTTCAATCAACACAGTTTTCATTATCGTTGAAGAAGTAGCACGAGATGAAAGAAATTATATTGTGGAGAAGAAGAAGAAGAAATATGCCAGAATATGTGCGTATGAGTTTTGAGGACAAAAAAGAAATTAAAACTAAAAAGTGTAGAGCAAAAACTAAAAAGATTTTATAAAAACAAGCTCTAAAATATTCAAAAAAAAAACTAAACATTAACTAAAATTTTGTAAAAATATTATGGCCCCAGTGCAAATGTTGCTTTGGCATTGGTCATTCCTCTATTGATCTCGTCTAACTTATAGATCAACAGAGGAATTACATACATTGACATATTCTATTTGAAAGAAGAAATGATCTATCATTCCAAAACCAAAACATGTTGACATATTTAACACTTTTCAGAAGCCTGTAAAACAAAATAGACTAATAATATCAAATCATCTAAAGTACTTTGAAATTTGTTAGAAAAATCTTAATAAAAATCACAAAAACTTATTTATTTTTTGTTAATCCCACTTTCTTAATCCTTTCGCAATCAGGATTTACACCCTAACAATAGTATTCAATGCATAATAATAATATATTTGTATGCATTGCAATTTTTTTAAATATCTGAATTTATTATCATATAACTACTCACATATATTATCATGGAAAAGGAAAAAAAGAAATTCAAATTAAAAAATCAAAAGGAAAAATTCAACTATAATAACTGATTTTATTTAAATTATAGGGGCTTATATCCAGCCATACGTTACAAAATAGGTACCCACATTATCTATCCTCTTAAAACTTAGATAGACAACATTCATGCATACATTTATGTATTTTTCGTCATTATTTGATTACATTATTAATTGTCAAACTACGTCTTACGTAAGTAGCCCTTATATTTAATCAAAGCCACAATGCTCCAGCGTGCTTTAGCATTGGAACTAGAGAACGATTGAGATGAAGACTCATGACTTGATTGGCTCCACCAACGAGCTGCCCTCCTATGAAAACCACAGGCACTGTAGGGCTGCAGCCTAGCTGAGCCAATGCTTGTTCTATCTCTTTTCCTCTGTTGATCTCGTCTAGCTCATATATCGTTGGGTTCGCACCAAAGTCTATGAAGAGAGTTTTGATTGTGTGTGACATGCAGCAAGAGTTCTTGCTAAAGATCACAACCGGCTTCTCGGAGATCATCTTTTGTAGCTTTTCCATTGGTGTTATGATGTGAATCGGAGATTGTAAGGCGGCCGGTTGCAATAGAGAGAAAAATGGAAATGGTTTAATCTAAATGTAAGATTAGGGATGGATACTGGAATACAAGAGGACTTCTAAAGAGAGTGGGGTATCCTTGTGTGTGAGAAGTTAGTTTGAGTGTTATGATGTTGTGGATGGTCTATAAGGGTCCTTTATATAACTTTATAAGGAACGTGAAGCTATCATATTATGGGCCAGAACTAGCGTTATAGCCTCTTTTTAAAGAATCAACTTTATAGCACAAAATAAAGAACACATTTTAGTAATGGGAGAATCTGAGGATTTGAGGCTAAGATCGGTTCACACCTTCTCCACTCTTTGCCTCTTATGTACAGCTAAAGAATAAAGCTATCAACTAATTCGGTAAAACGTACAGAAAACTCTCTCTTAGATGTGAGGAATATTTGATACTGACTAATCATGTCATATCTTTATAGTACGGCCATATAACTCATTGTCAAAGGAGATATCGTTTTATCACATTACGTACACTTAATTAAATTGAAAATTACAAAGTTTGTGGTTGCAGTGAATAGTATAATTGAGGTTCCAAGAACTTGTTTCTTAAAATTTATTGTTTGCAAGAAAAAAAAATTAATAGGTCAATAAAGCCTATACAACTGAACATGATAAATGTAAAGCTCTACTTCGTGAAAACTCGAGATCGTAGGATATTTCCAGAATAGTCTTTTATTTATGGTATGTTAAGGATCACGTGGCTTTTTTACGTACAATTAGAACATTATATTCTCATGAAATTTCACGAGAAATCGATTTTGAAAAAAGGCAAGTTTTATAAGAATCCTGACACCACTGATTTAAGAAAAAAAAAACTAATTTCTCACTACTTATTATTTTAAAGAATCCAAAGTTCTTCTCTCAGACTGAAGGCACTTCAGGTAAGACTGTTGTAAATTGCCTTCAATGACGAGGTTGTAAACTTTTTATTTCTATTTTCTAATATATATATATATATATATATATGAAAGCCAGTTCAAAAAAAAATTTTGCCTTCATTTTTTAAAACATCTACATCTTTAATATGTAAGTTTCTAGAATTTAATGATGGATTCACCCAAATAAATAAAGAAATCACATTATGATTAACTTGATGATAGATGTATTATATACAAGATATATATATCATAAATTTACAGCTTTCGGAAAATTGTTCACTTCGGGGGTGTTAATGGAACTTATATTTCTATAAAGTTTATTGATTTTAAAAATTGAGATATTATTCGTTGGCCATTTGTTTGGGTTGTGGTAGTTTCAAAAAAAAAAAAGTAATCACGTAGTATATCCCAAGAAAATCCAAAAATGAAAATTGAAAGTCACAAGTTTGCCTTTTGTTCTTAGAAATATTACTCATTAATAGTGGCCCAGTGTTGATCTCAAGAGTCGTTAATTATTCTGATATCACCGATACAAAGTTATATCATCATTTGCAATGTGATTCACGTACCGGCATAAGCATATGTACGTTATTATATGCTATACTAAATCACATCTAATCCCGCCACTTGCCCGGATTATCCTAAAACATATTCCCTCCGTTTCATATTAAGTGTCGTTTTAGAGAATATTTTTTGTTAGAAAATAAGTGTCGTTTTCGACTTTCGATGCAAAATTTATTAATTTTATGCTGCAGTTTATTTTTCTATTGGTTGAAATATAGTTAGGTGTATAGGTAATTGTGTTTTTATATAGAAAATATGTAAAATTAACTGTTTTCTTAATTTGAATGCAAAACCTAAAGTGACACTTATAATGAAACAGAGGGAGTAGAATATACTGTATTAAAAATCCAGCGGAGTTCCTTATACGGTAGATTCACATAGCTTTCTTTAATGGTTGGAACATGACTTATTGATATATGTGTAGTCTAACAATTATTTTATAATATTATTTATTTAAAAAATTAATTATATATTTTCTAATTGCATCTATATATATATATATATATTGTAACTACTACTTTAATTCCATAATTTTAGGGATCTACAAACTTATATAATTGGTTCTTGACCTATTTCATATAATTATCAAAAATTAAAATACATTAAATTAATATTAAATATAAATATAATGCCAAAATCTAAAAATATAAAAATTAAAATTTAAAAAATAATTTGAAACAAAAAAAATAAACCCACCTTTTGAAAAGACGGTCAGAATCTAGTAATTTTTAATAACGATGTTGAAGAAACACTGCTACAACATAATAGATGGATGGTTAAAAATTTAAGGGAAAATTCAATAAAAATACCCCAACTAAATTTCATTAAGCTTTTTATGGAATTTTTCCAAAATTTAATAACGGACTTTGACAATTAAAAAAAAATCTTTTACTTGATGCTAGATTTGGTATAGATTAGCATCACAAATTTTACACAACTTGCAACAAATGTTCACTTCTAAATAACTAATTTACAACACGCTTAAATTATCTAGACAAATAAGATTTCCTAGTAACAGTCACACGTCAGTGTAGCTTTCTAACACTTTTTGATAACCCCCAAAACCCTCTCTTTTTCTCTCTTGAAGACACAAAGTTGTTAATTTTCTTTCCTTTCCTTATCATCTCGCCTTGAGCTTCATTTTAAGAACCATTTTCTCTTGTTTTTGCAGTTTGTGTGTTGAGATTTGTGGTGGTGGTGGTTGCGTGGTGGTTTCTAGGTAACATGTGAGGTTATGGTTTCGCGGTGATGTGTTCTGTTCTTGGAGATCCACTCTTGTGTGAGTTTCTTTGGGCGAACCCAGAATTTTTTTATTAAGGGTCAAAAAAATATAAAATTGTCATAGAAGGCATACCCGTCTTTAAAAGCAATTCCAATGCCGAAGAAAAAAAAGCAATTCCAATAACGGTTTTTAGCTTCGAGGTTCTCAAAACAAAAATATTAATATATATATATATATATATTAATATTTAATTTTTTTAAAATTTACGGAAATTCCAACCCAAAAAATATCATTGTATAAATACTTTGGATTGAATTTCCTATAAAATTAAGAATTATATAATTAAATATTAATATAAATATATACATATACCAATCCTAATGCTAAATCTTCCAATTAGAGGTTTTCTAAGAGAGTGCTGACAGTGTAAAAGCACAAGGTCCTAATTTTTTTCTTTAAATTCTCTTAAGATTTAGGGCCTTTTACTTTCAAAATAACCTTTATCAGCAAATATAAAGAACATCGAAGAAAAATATGCAGAGAAGCGTGTATAGCTTAGGAAGGAGAAACCTAAACACGTGTCTAACTGAATTGGTACATACAAAAAATATTTTAAACGATTTGAGTAATTTCTAGTCCACAATTTTTAGTACAAAGTTTCTTTTTTCATTTGTTCATTACTGTAAACAATTTTTTTTACAAACCCTTACTAATGTCATGTGAGGCACATGGCCCAAGGAAAGTTTGAGTCGGGCCTGATAGAAGGCGGTCGAACCCAGATTTGGGGGTTCACTAAAACTCTTTTCAACCATATGTACTAGTGTAGTATGTAAAACAGTTTACTATTAGGAAAGGGAATCTTTGATAAGGATTACCTTACTAAACCGTCATTATCTTATGTTATATTTCCTATTTATCTTTAGGCTAGGTCGGTTTATACGCATGTATATATACTCTTGTTCATCGATCATAATAACACAAGTTCAGAGATTACAATATTATCTCTAGTTTACATGGTATCAGAGCAATAAATTCTGAGACCTAAAGTTTTTGTTCTTTTCCGACAATTCGGAAAACGTTTTTTTTTTTTTAAAAAAAAGTCTTGGTTCGTGTCTTGTTCTTCGTAAGAACAGAACCTTAAAATCATGGTCGACGGGGAAGATTCATCCGCCACCAAAAGTACTACGAGTCAAGGAGAGAATGTCGTCAACACATCTACTCCGTATTCGTTGTTCGCATCCGATAATCCAGGAGCATTGATCACTTCTGTGATCTTTACAGGCGAAAACTACAACGAGTGGTCTACGGAGTTGATTAATGCACTAAGAGCTAAACGCAAGCTAGGGTTTATTGACGGAACAATATCCAAACCTCCTGTTAATGATCCTAACTTCGAGCTCTGGTCTTCGGTAAACTCTATGATTGTTGGTTGGATTCGTACGTCTATCGAATCCCGAGTTAGGTCGACGGTTACGTTTATCTCTGACTCCCACAAATTGTGGGAAAACTTGAAGAAACGGTTCTCTGTTGGCAACAAAGTTCGTATTCATCACCTAAAAGAGCAACTAGCGTCGTGCAAACAAAACGGTCAATCGGTGATGGACTACTTTGGACGACTAGCTAAGATGTGGGAAGAGCTCGATATGTACAAACCTCTTCCAAGTTGTACCTGTGACGCAGCTGCTGAGTACGAGAAAGAACGCGAAGAAGAAAAGGTTCACCAATTTCTCATGGGTTTAGATGAATCAAGGTTTAGCATCGTGTGCCAAGGTATAATCGCTACTGATTCTTCAATCGATCTCGGAGAAGCATATGCAAAGGTAGTATTTGAAGAACAACGGCTTAACTCTGCTAAAGATCGTGAAGCTCAGACTGCTGCTGTCGGGTTTGTTGCAAAGAAGGAACCGTCGGAGCCATCTCAGTCTCGTCAAAACCGTCGTGTCCCCCAGTGTGCACATTGTGGTCGTCGAGGTCATGAGAAAGCAAACTGCTGGCAGTTAGTTGGCTTTCCGGATTGGTGGGACGAAACTCCACCATCTCGCGGTGACAACAAAGGAGGACGCAGAGGTCGTAGTCGTGGTTCATCTACCTCAGATCGTAGTCGAAACAGTGGAGCTCGCGCTAACAACGCCCATGCAACGTCTTCTAACTCCTCTACGTTTCCAGCTTTCACTGAGGATCAATTGCGAGCTCTCACCCAGATGATTAATGAGAAAACCAAATCATCTGATCGGATCACTGGTAAGAAATATGGAGACCTCATACTAGACACGGGAGCCTCTCATCACATGACGGGAGAGCTGTCGTTTCTAGAGAATGTAACGAGTATTCCTCCTTGTCCGATCGGTTTTGCTGATGGTAACAAAACCTACGCGACCCACACCGGCGTGTTGCATTTGTCAAAAACCATAAATTTGACGAATGTGTTATTTGTTCCCAACTTAAACTGCTCGCTTATCTCAGTTGCCAAGCTCTTACGTCAAACAAACTGTTTTTCTGTTCTCACCGATACTTTGTGTGTTTTACAGGATCGTTTCACGAGGACCCTGATCAGAGCAGGTGAAGAGAGAGATGGGGTTTATTTCTTCAAAGATGTCATGGCTGCTCGTGTTCAAGTCCCCGATAAGTTGCTTACGTCAGCTGATCAGTTTCTTTGGCACCAACGGCTAGGACATCCTTCGTTTTCTGTGTTATCACATTTACCGATGTTTTCTGATTCAAATAAAACTGCTGCTCAAAACCATTGTGAGAGTTGTTTTGAAGCAAAGCAGACTAGAGAAGTTTTTTATGACAGTTCGAATAAAACTAAAGAATGTTTTGAGCTTATTCATTGTGATGTCTGGGGACCATATCGAACTCGTTCATCCTCAGGAGCAGTTTATTTCCTTACCATTGTCGATGATTTCTCCAGAGCAGTGTGGACATACTTACTTCTCGAAAAATCAGAGGTTAAGATGGTTCTTCAAAACTTCCTTAAGATGACTGTAAAACAGTTCTCTAAAGATGTCAAGATTGTTCGCAGTGACAATGGAACTGAATTCATGTGCTTATCTCGGTTCTTCAGAGAGAATGGAATTGTTCACCAAACTTCTTGTGTGGCCACACCTCAACAAAATGGACGAGTCGAACGTAAACATCGTCACATACTCAACGTTGCTCGTTCATTACTGTTTCAGGGAAATTTACCAATCAAGTTTTGGGGTGAGGCGATTATGACTGCGGCATATCTGATTAACCGAACTCCTTCAGCAATCCTCCATCATCGCTCTCCTTATGAAGTTCTTTTCAATGAAAACCAAGCTATTCTCAGCTCCGAGTCTTCGGCAGCTTGTGTTTCGTTCACCATCGAGCTCGTGACAAGGATAAGTTCGGAAAACGGAGTCGGCGCTGTCTCTTTGTCGGATATCCGTATGCTCAAAAAGGTTGGAAGGTTTATGATCTCGATAAACACGAGTTCCTCATATCTCGTGACGTTGTGTTTAAAGAAACAGAGTTTCCATTCTCTCCTTCACACTCGAACGGTTCACCAACCACTCTCTCGTCTCCCACTCTTACAGTTGATGACGACTGTGATATCACACAAGCACCCACTTTGGTGGAAAGGGGGAGCTCTACCCCTTCTCCAGCACCGGTAGTTATCACAGACTCGAGCACGTTATCATCAGTACCACAAACAGCACTTTCTGATGATACAGTCTCACCACATACTGATCCGGATCCTTCTGCTTCACCACTTTCTACTCAACCCGAACTCGAGCATCCAACTTGTCGGGGACAACGACTAGGACAACCTTCAGTTAAACACAAAGATTATGTAATGTATAATGCAACTAGCCTGGAAGACCCCTCTCTCACACTTCCCTGCCCCTCATCATCGTCCTCCGAAACAGTCCAAGGTAACTCACTCTATCCCTTAACCGATTATATTACTGATGCGAATTTTTCAGAATCGCACATGGCTTTTCTTGCTGCAATCACTGCTGCCGTTGAACCTCGATTTTACTCTCAAGCTGCTAAAGATGAGATCTGGAGGGGTGCAATGAAGCATGAAGTCACTGCTCACGAGGAGAGTGGCACATGGGACATTCAATCTCTTCCTCCAGGAAAAACAGCTATTGGTTCTCGATGGATATATAAATATAAATACAATGCCGATGGCACTATTGAACGACCAAAGGCGAGACTGGTCGCTATGGGAAACAATCAGGTTGAGGGTGATGACTTCGCCGAAACGTTTGCTCCGGTTGTTAAGATGGGTACAATTCATGCTCTTCTTGGTCTTGTAGCTGCAAAAGGTTGGGAAGTCCATCAAATGGACGTTCATAATGCATTTTTACATGGTGATCTTCATGAAGAAGTGTATATGAAGTTACCACCTGGGTTCACTCATTCTGATCCTAATAAAGTATGTCGTCTACGGAAATCATTGTACGGTCTTCGTCAGGCTCCTCGTTGTTGGTTTGAGAAACTTACAAGCTCTCTAACAACATACGGTTTTCAGCAGTCCTACTCGGACTACTCCTTGTTCACTTACACCAAAGACTCTAAGGAGCTTCGTGTACTTATTTACGTTGATGATCTAGTCCTTGCGAGCAATGATCTCAATCTTCTCACAAAGTTTAAATAGTATTTGGGTCAGTGTTTTAAGATGAAGGATTTGGGTAAACTCAAATATTTTCTTGGCATAGAGGTGGCTCGTTCAGAGGAAGGGATCTTCTTGTCTCAGCGAAAATATGTTTTAGACATTATCACAGACACTGGCATGTTAGGGTGCAAGCCGGTATCCATCCCGTTGGAGCAGTACCATCAACTCGCTACTGACAAAGGTCCTCTTCTTGCTGATGCAAATAAATATCGCCGTCTTGTTGGGCGTCTTGTGTATTTGTCAATCACACGCCCAGAGTTATGTTACACTATTCATCTTCTTTCTCAGTTTATACAAAAACCTCATGAAGCTCACTGGAATGCAGCGCTCCGTGTGGTTCGGTTCCTAAAAGGTTGTCTTGGACAGGGCATACTTCTCCGAGCTAATAATGATCTTCGGCTCTCTGTTTATGTCGACGCTGATTGGAGTTCATGCCCAGAAACTCGTCGCTCTCTCAGTGCTTATATAGTACTACTTGGAGGTTCCCCGATTAATTGGAAAACTAAGAAACAAGACACCGTTTCCATGTCTTCCGCTGAAGCTGAGTATCGCGCGATGGCTGCAGCAACTAAGGAAATCAAATGGATCGTTCAGCTGATGGCAGATCTTGGTGTTCAAGTTGACAAGCCTATCAAGTTCTACTGTGACAGTAAAGCTGCAATTCATATCGCCGCAAATCCAGTCTTTCATGAACGCACTAAACATCTGGAACGTGATTGTCATAGCTTACGTGATTCAGTTAAAGCCGGCCTCATTTCTACAGTTCATGTCAAGACAAAAGATCAACTCGCGGATATCTTAACCAAAGCTCTTGGTCGTCCGCAATTTGAAGCTTTGTCTTCCAAGTTGGGTGTTCAAGACATTCACTCTCCAACTTGAGGGGGAGTATTAGGAAAGGGAATCCTTGATAAGAATCACCTTACTAAACCGTCATTATCTTATGTTATATTTCCTATTTATCTTTAGGTTAGGTCGGCTTATACGCATGTATATATACTCTTGTTCATCGATCATAATAACACAAGTTCATAGATTACAATATTATCTCTAGTTTACATTTACGCTTATATTATTTTTTGGTGCCAAGTGATCCCACTATCCAGCATGTGGGTCCGCCCTTAATCCGGCATGGTGGTGAAAATCTTTCGGGAAAGAGACGTGACGGAGTGCCGAGGGGTTGTTCTGAATCTGAACTCTTCTCTAGTTTCTTGTTTGCTTTGAGGATGGTGGACGTTTTAGGGTTAGAGATTTCTCTGGTTGGCGGCGGAGACGAGTTAGCTAATGGAGTGAGGTTGCTTCTCCAAGTGCTTCGTTTTAGCCCATCTTTTCATGCTTTCCGATACGGTGTTTTCCCTGCTGCGTTCTCAGGCGATCGTCTATTGCCCGTTCTGTTAAAGCAAAATTTCTGTGGCTGAACATAAAATATTCAGACAGTAAGAAAATCTTTAAGGTGACGTGTCAAGTTCTTGTTGAGCGAGCTGAACAATCTAAATAAGGATATTGACGAGATTAGTCTAAGTGATAAAGATGAATTAGTTATTCAAGCTTATCAAATAACAACAAGGGTTAGGAAGTTTTTAGGGACAATAAAAGACTTTCTAGCAGATGTTACAAGGTATGCTTTTGAGAGAAGGAAAAAACACTTCTGCAAAACGTCTGGGAGTTCAAGAAAAAACGTGTGTTTTCTTAAGTCTAGCTTTTAAGAAAATTAGAGTTTTGTCAGTTGCAATTCACGTCTGTGTGTTTTTATCAAAAAAAAAAAATTCACAACTAATAAAGGTGCATAATTCTGATTAAACAGAAACAGATTGTTTGTGTTTAAGAAATTTCTAATAAAACACCTGTTCTTTGATTTTGAATTAAGCTCTTTATTCTATTCATCGGATATTGGTTTTACACGTTCTCGGTCAAGTTTGGTGTTATCTCCATGGTGGAAGTTGTTCTTCTTTTTGGTTCAGCGCCTCTCGGTGACTTCGATGGCAAGAGCTTTAGCTGATGTGGTTATCTTTCGACAGCCCCGGTGAGTTTGTTCGGTGCTTGTTCATCCCCTTTCGTCTTCAAACCGGTTTTGTTTAGGAATTTGGATCAAGCTGATATGTGGTTTCGTCGGTTGTGTGAGTTTTAAGAGAAATTCTCTCGTATAACTATTTTTAAGTTTTTGTGACTAATAGAATCCTCTAAAAAACGAACAAAATATTTTTTTTTTGAAAATTTTCATATTTTTTTTAGTTGTAAATTCACCTCCATAACTGTAAATCCCAAGTGTATATTAGTTAACACTATGTATATAAGTGTATTTTGCATTTTTAAATAAAAAAAATTTCGGTCATTTTTTTGTAGAAACTTTATTAGTGATAAAAACTTTTTAAAGCTATTTTAAGGTATTTTCCTTTTTTATTTTTTTAATGTAATTAAAAAATAAAAAGTAATAATATGAAAACCTTTAAAAAGAGAAAAATAAGACTTTTTAAAGGTCATTCGCAGCTATAGAGGCAGATAATATCAACTTAGTAGTATGAAAAAGAAAATTAGTAGTATGAGCCTTCGAGTAGTTAAAGCTTCTCAATCCAATATGAATTAAAACAGATAAAACAAATTCTACTAATTTTATGATGAAAATGTATATGAGAAAAATTGACAAAATAATCCCCAATGTTTTTCTAAAAAAGCCAAAATATCCATCTCATATATTTAATGGTTGAATTTTAACGATCAAAATAGTTTAGTCAACATACATTTTTATTTTAATTTAAAAATTGGTGATAAAGTTTTCTTATTTGAAAATAACTTACTTAAAATTTTATTTTTCATCTCGATTAGATGGATTTACTTAAGCAAATATATTTTAAATAAACTTAAGAGATAATATTTTAAAACATGAATCAAAAACTAAAAAATCATTCAATATAAAACGTAACTTAAAACACCAGAGTAAATTAAATTCAGATATAAAAAATAAAATGAATAAGTTTTCATCAAAAATATTAATCTTAAACATAAAAAAGGATAAATGTCAATTGTCACAAACATGTGATGCTATGTTTAAGTTTAAAATTGTTTTGATTTTAAGAATTTATTTATTTTTATGTTATTTCTGAATTTACATTATATTATTTTTTGAATTATGATTTTTTTTTTAAATAATTGTTTAGTTTTTGATTCATTTTTTTAAGAAAAATTCTAAGCTTATTAAAAACATATCTACCTAAATAAATCATTATAATCGAGATGAAAATTACAATTTCATGTAAGCAAATTTAATCACCTAACTTTTAAACTGAAATAAAAATAAGTCTCTCATATTTGTGTTGACCAAGCCATTTTTGCTTTGTTAAAAGTCAACCATAAAATATTATTAACGACATTAAACATTTATGTTTTGACGGAACTAAAATGATTTAGGCAATGAAAGTATGAGATTTTTTCGTTTTTGACTGAAAATAATAATTTAAATTAAGTTTGTGATTGGGATTTTTTTTAGCTTATTTCTGAAATTTGGGGATTATTTTATCAAATTTTCCCAATGTATATGTGTAAACTAAACGATTTCACCTTTTTAGTATGTTAGGTTCTGCGTGCCATCTACCATGTGATGTTTTTTGTCATAGTTGATAGAATATTTGAACGACTACTAATTAACATGTAAACATTTAGATAGTGGAAATAGTAGCAGTCTTTTATTGTATTAAAAATGATAGTACACAGAGGCAGATCTAGACAGTATTTTAGTTGGGGACACACTATAAAAATTGACAAAAATCACATTGACTCGGGACACTTTTTTTTTGTTCACTAAAACTAAGAATACTTATTCAAATTGAGTTGAAACAATTATAGGATAAACAGAAAACAGTAGAGGTTACATAAGCTCTCCGTCCGCCCCTGGTGGTACATAACTCTTTTAAATCGTTATCTACCCCAAGAAAACATATTGGATCAACTCTTTCACATCTACTCCAAAAAACTATATTTCAGATGTATTAAGTTTTGAGATATAAACCTTCGTCAAAAAAAAAAAATTTGAGATATAAACCCAAGTAAATTAATCTGTTGTGTTGAGATAGTAAATTTACAGTTTAGGAATTTAACTAGAAGTAGATTCAAGAGCAAAAATGCAGCCGCTATTTCTCTATTTAGGTTATTCTCTAGCAAATAATCTAACTTGATATCAAATATAGGTAGCGTTATTTGACAGATAGGTAGCTTTATTGATCGTTATCATCATAAACGAAAATTTCAACTTGATACAAAGCTTCGTCATCATCTAAACTATTAAAACAGGAGTACAAATTTGAAATACCCCTGAATTTTCCTTAATAATTATATCTTCATGCCACTAACATTAAACCGTGCGTTTTGCACTTATTCGACCAAATGTATAATGACAAAACATTTACTAAACCATAACAGTCCAAAATCATTACTAAACCATAACATTTCAAAAAGACATACATATCGTTGTATAAAATTACTATTGTATTTACGTTTGGTCTTATTAATAAACCCTTAAATTAAAAACCATTACTAAACCATAACATTAAAAAACCATATACATACAATAGCTACTATGAGTTATACGGTTTTGTGGTTAGGGTTTTCTGAGACCTCAGACACCAAAGTCCTTTTTAATTCATGTTCGACAGAGTGAAATTAAGTAGACACTTAACCAAACCCTCTGAGATGGTTACTCTTGGTATACATAATCAAAAAAAGTCAATCAATACATTCCAACATAACTTTACTAAACCATCCAATTCCATTCTGATAATACTTTGGGTAACATTGGTCTGCAGAATCAAAACCTATATATTAGATAGATTTTATTAAATTCAAAATAAAAACTAATCATTTAATATTTGTGACTTTCCAAAATCTTTTCCTATATCTAAGCAATCATCATAAAAATTAATATATCATTCAACTACCACAAGATTTTTATTTTTTTTCAAATCTTGCAAACCACATTAATATCTAAACATTAAAAATATCTAAATTAATTTCGAATCAGTTTAAGAATATAATCGATAGTATATTCGCTTTTTAATGCTAGAAAATCACAACTAACATAACAAACACGACATTCACCCTACTATTTACAAATTAGATATATATACCTCTTCCCCAATAACGTGAAAACAATATCATTCTAAACAGATCCACCTAAAATGAACAAGATACACAAATATCAAAATTCAATAACCTATGATTATATTAATCAGTAACATGTATGTTTTTACAATTAACAAAAACATATAATTATGAAGAACATATATCCGCGCGGGCGCGCGGGTCAAACGCTAGTTTGAACTTAAAAGTATATACAATACTTTTGTCAAAAAAAAAAACATATATAGTACTATTTGCTTGTACAAATTCTATCTCCATTTTTTTGGATTATTATGTATTGAAGCATGTTATATATACATAATAATATATCCCCGATTCCTTTTTCATCCCCATTAACAGAAGTTATTTTTCAGTCCACGTGAACTATGTATACATCACGCTTATACGCATGTCTGCATGCATAAAAGTACTAAAAAAAAAAAACTTTGAAAAGTTAATATTGTTAGTGATTTCAATATAAAATAAAACCACAGTATACAAAATTGGTACTCGCATAATCCATCATTCAAAACGTAGATTGACATACACATTTATGTATGTATATATTTTTGTTTTCTTAAGTAAAAGTGGTTTTCTCATTAAGGCCATAATGCACCAGCTTTCTTAAGCATGGGAACAAGAGAGCGATTGAGATGAAGACTCATGACTTGATTGGCTCCACCAACGAGCTGCCCTCCTATGAACACCACCGGTACACTCGGGCTGCAGCCAAGCTGAGCCAGTGCTTGCTCTATCTCCTTTCCTTTGTTGATCTCGTCGAGTTCATAGATCGTTGGGTTCACGCCAAAGTCTATGAAGAGAGTCTTAATTGTGTGAGACATACAGCACGAGTTCTTGCTAAAGATCACGATTGATTTCTCGTAGATCATCTTCTGAAGCTTATCCATAGGTGTTGTAATGATAATGTTTGTTGGAGAGAAACCCTAGAGGTAGAAAATAGTTGTTTTTAGATTGAAATGAGAGATAAGAGATTACAGATGAAAATGGAATAACTTGGGCGAAGTTGAGAGTTCACTTTGAGTTTATGTGGTCGATGTAGTGAATAATGGTCTACAAGGATCCTCTATATATAACTTTCATGTTGCGAGTTTAAACTTATGAAGCCTTTATCGAGGAGAATCAACTTTAGCACAAGTAAAGTAGCAAGAAAGATATTAAAAGATAAAGTAAATAAAAACAGACTGAAAAGAAGAATGAAAATTTATATACTGGACGTTTTTGAATTAAGTTTCATTCTTCTTGCTTGTGTGCCTCTTGCAGCTAGAGAATAAAAAGTGCACCTATCAACTAATTGGGTAAAACGTACAGATAACAAAAAAACTTACAGCTAACAAAATCTCTTAGATCAGATGTGACTGTGAGGAATATTTGGTATGGACGAACCATGTAATTCTTTGATGCCTTATTTTCATCGTTTCAGTGTCAAAAGACACAATTATCCCTTAGTTACATTTTTATTTTTCATGTAAAAGAAATACATTTCATTTCTTTATATAGCATGAATATGTACATGTTGTTTTCTTAGATGAGGAACCCTAGCAATTGAAGTTGTACAAATTCAGTTTATACTAGTTTTGATGTTACAATGTTTACAGTTTTGTAATAGTCACAAAAGAAAACATATTGACAATGGGATAGGAAACTTGAGAATAATTAATACAAGAAGTTTTATATAATACAATTTAAAATTATGAAAAAAGCTGCATCACCGTCCTTTGCGAGGACTCGAGATCGTTAGGTATATCTCCAGAATAATCTTACTCGTATTCTTGTTTTTTTTTTTGTGTGTTTGTTGATTTATGTGGCTTCTTCACTGACATTCAAATGGTTCTTATTTTTTCATAAAAATTCATCATAAATCAATTTGGGAATAAAGCAAAAGAATTTAAGATTCTTGAAATCGCAGATATTCGATATCACTTCTCCGGGACAAGACTCATCGACGGAACAAAAATCAGATTCTTTTTTATGTGTTTCTGTTTCTTGATGTGATCCGGAGAGCCGTTATTCATAAGGACAAAAGCTACCTATACATTGAACTCTACTATACCCAAGTCCAAAATATACACAAAATATTACATGAACTTAATTTCTTCTAATCAGTCTATAAATTTACATAGCATTCTTGAATACAGATATTAATTCTTGACGGAGTTTATATATCTATCTGATCATAATCTAGACCAAATTTAGTGAAAGTAAATTTGAAGGAGTTTTTTTTACAGAAAAAAATATTTATAAAAATATCTGTTTAATGAAAGTAAAAATGAATACTAATACCAATAATGGGGTAAACATGAAATTTTTTCCACAAAATTAATTTATTCTAATTAATCAACAAATTTACATATCATTCTTAAAATACAGATATTAATTCTTTATCTTCAAAAGATTTGGTAGACCAAATTTAGTGTTACCTACAAGGCTACACCAAAGTCAGTCTCATTTTACACATCTTCTTCAAGATACCCATTTAACTCTTTTGAATCCATGTATTATTTCCAAACCTCATGAACCAGAGAATCTACATTCAACTTTTTTATATATCCATACTCAAGTAAAGTTAAATAAATTGATCGGAAAACTTTTTATTTAACTCCCGAAGTACTTGTTTTGAAAAGAAAGGGAAAAGAAAATCAACTCTAGGTGACTATAGAGTATCTTGAGTCTATCTTTATTTTGTTTTATAATAATATTTAGAGGTAAATTACTCCAATTCACTTTTATTTTATTTTTAAGAAATATAATTACTATTTTTCCTCTATCTATAGGGGAAAATTAATAATCATTTATTTTATTCAATATGTAAAGGAAAACTATTTAGACGAATATAGTGGAGCAAACTTTATCATTATTATTTAGTTCATATATTTTAGAGGAAGCAAAAACGTAATAATATATATCTATATAAGAAAAAAAAACAAAAACTTTCGTTTGCTTCTATAACATTAACCTGTAAAGCCCTTTGGGTCCTATCTGCGCATGAAAGATTTGATTCATTTATCTCGCATAACGCTTAGCAGTTGGCAGCTCTTCTGGGCTTTTTGCCAGTACGCGGTTTCAGTTTCCTATGTATTGGATCATGATATGCATTAAACGAACATTATGGCTTAAATATTTTAGTTAATCCATATTATACATTTTTCAAGTGCCCGTACATACAGATACTCTTATAGATCCTTGCATGTATATTTAAAAGATATATAAATATAAACATGGGAAAGGAGAAGTACAACACTAGCCAAAATCTACCCATCAGAGCCATAAAGCCCCAACGCGCTTAAGCATTGGAAGTAGAGAGCGATTGAGATGAAGACTCATGACTTGATTGGCTCCACCAACGAGCTGACCTCCTATGAACACCACTGGCACCGTGGGGCTGCAGCCGATTTGAGCCAATGCCTGCTCTATCTCATTTCCTCTGTTGATCTCGTCTAACTCATAGATCGTCGGGTTTACGCCAAAGTCTAAGAAGAGAGTCTTGATTGTGTGAGACATGCAGTACGAGTTCTTGCTAAAGATCACCACTGGCTTCTCGGAGATCATCTTATGTAGCTTTTCCATTAGTGTAGTAATGTAAAAGTGTGTTACGAAAGTAGTTTGGAAAATGATGAAAAAGGGACGCTAGATCAGGGATGAAAACTGTAAAACTAGTAGAGAAAATGTGATATCTATGGGAGAAGATGATAAGTGATTTTGATGTTCTATGAGGGTCCTTTATATATAACTTTGTAAGGTACGTAAGCTTTCATATTACGGATTCACATGAGCCTTTGTGCCTCTTGCAGCTAGAGAATAAAGAGAGAGCAACTACCAATTAATTGGGTAAAACGTACACATAGCAAAATCTCTTAGATTAGGTGTGAGGAATATTTGATACGGACGAACCATGTCATATCTTGATAGTACGTATTCAAATTCTGTTTGAAAACACATATCAATCACATAAATATACATATATATATTTTCTCCTTTCACATAGACTAATGTTGTAGCTGCATTTGTGCATATGACCTTTAATTTTCCCATTTGGGATGGTAATTTTTAGTATTATACTTACAAACAGATGTAATGAATGCAAGTTAGGGAAGTTTATTTGAGTTTTGTTTAAAACTGACAAGAAAATTATAAGGAGTTTTGTTTCCGGGAGAATGATTTCACTTCTTTAATTTTCTAAATAAATCAAAATCGATACAGTATCTCATTAAAATGAGAAAAAAGCCGAGTGAAGCTTTTGATATGAGTTACAACTACAATAATAATGAAGGTTTGTGTAACTCAATCTTTCTCAAATATGCAAGTCTCTTTATTCGACAGTCAAAAACATTATTCTCACGAAATTTCGGGAATAAAGCTAAGTTTTGTATGATTCTCTTGACAATGCAAGATTCGATCTCATTACACGAAGATAAGGCTTCAAGGAACAAATAGAAAATAGCTTAACTGTGATCCGGAGAGTCATATTCTACAAATGTCAAGGTGGTCATAGCCCGTACTTAAATGTCTTACGTGGAAACACATATTATTGTATCGCATCCAATTATACAACTACAACTACGCCATACCAAAAAAAGGTTACAAAAAAAAAACTACGCCGTACCAATACCTTTATCGGTTATATAGAATTCAATTATTAGTATTTTAAGTTAACAAAAAGTCATATTTTAATGGAGAAATTACAATTCTACCACAAGTTTGATATCACTTTGCAAATTTACATTTACTAAATGAAAATTTGTAAAAATACATTTACATTATGATGAAAATAGACTAAATTATTTTTTCTAAATATTTATAAAACATTTAGAAACTCAACCCTACCCCTTCAACACTAAATCCAAAACAATACTCCCTCCGTTTAATTATAAGTGTCACTTTAGTTTTTTGCACACGGATTAAGAAAACAATTAATTTTGCATATTTTCTATATAAAAACACAATTACCTATACACCTAACCATATTTCAACCAATAGAAAAATAAACTGCAGCATAAAATTAATAAATTTTGCATTGAAAGTCGAAAACGACACTTATTTTGTAACAAAAAAAATTCTCTAAAACAACACTTAATATGAAACGGAGGGAGTAATTACTAAAGTATATTATAGAGCTTTTAGAGATGCATAATTACGAAAATGCGTTAGATGTTTAGCTATGGATGGAGACCTTCCCACGGTGAGATTGAACTTATATTTTGACAGAAGATATAGCTTTGAGTTAGATTTACAATGCCGCCGGTTTGAGGTCCATTTGACGGTTATATCTAACGTTATGCCCGATTTACTGAAGCATGTTCGGTCTGCCTCGCGAGAGGAAGTTGTCGATAAGATGAATGAGCATCGATCGATGGCCAAGACTTGGTGTCGATCGATGGTGATCCCAGAAGATAAGCCTAACTTTTTTTATGAACCACTTAAGCTCAGAAGACACCAAAATTTACCAGAAGACACCAAAATTTACTAGAATACCCCTAGTTAAGTTTATACCTAATTTATATAGTTTTCTAAGCCATTGTTGACATCTAATCTTTATTTTATTCTTTGTCTTAAGTTTTGGAGAGAAGATCAATTCTCTCTCAGAGATTGATTGGAACTCCTTTGGTTTTATATGGATTTCTATATATATTATTTATTCAGACTATGCTTTGTGTTAGTGCTTCCATGTCTGAGTAATCATCTTGTTAGGTTTAGGGATTTCATTTTCTTAATGTCAAACTGATAGTCATAGGATTGCTAGGTTATCTATAGATCTCTACACCATGGTGGCTTGTAATATTAGGATCTACAGTAGTGGAATAGCAGGAGAGTGTGACTGATTGCTTGAACCTAAAATCATAGGACAATTGAGAGGCACGAGAGTGCAATTAATTAACGGAACCCAAGCCCAGTCTGGATTAGATATCTAGGCGTATACGAAAGTTGGTTTAGGATCTAGCTGAACATTATCGATATGTGTGTTAATGCTTGTCTGAGGTAGTATTGATCGATACCCAAGCATTGGTATCGATCGACGCGCGATCCTTGCTTGAATGCGAGAGATGGAACATAGAACTTAGGCATCTGATTAGTAATTGCATGTGAGAGCTGGATTACTTGAGTTCTTTAATTGATCTATAAAAACCTTAGCATCTTTGATTTTTGTTTTGAATCTATTGATTGATAAATCCCTAGACCTAGCTATTTCATCTAACTGTTATCAAACCAATCATCTGCTTACTTGTCTACTATTACTTCTTTAATAAACTGTTTGCCTAGCTTAATCTAAACATCTATAGTCTATTGTGTGCCCACGCTCCCTGTGGATTCGATTCCTAATTACTACAACTGAACCTCTTATTTGAGAGAGTTAAAAGTAGCTTATAAGGTTAATTTGAGAGTGCATAATAAAAGATACATCAATAATGCAGAAGTGTAAGCTCTTGCACTCTGACTTTTTTTTTTGTTCTATCTTGCACAACATTGTGTTGGACATAATCTTCAACGAAGTAATGCAGCGCCGGTTGGCGAATGTTGGTCTGGGTGGCTGTGCCTGAGTTGAAATGTCCAGTGGCCAGCAAACTCCAAAAATCTGACAGTTCAAGAAATGCAGGAACGGTGCAATGCAGGTTGTCGCGTTCTCGAACCCGTAGATCTTGTAGAGGTTTGGGATAGGGATCATGTATCTGATGCCTCGGATAAAGAATGTCACTGTGCCCTCACTTTCCCTCTTCACCCTCACGTGGGTGTAGTAAACCTGAACAGTGGTAGCCATCGTGCCCAACCTATTTATTGCGGCGGCTCGAGGGTTGGGGTATTCCTCGAAGGTGTCGATGAGATCCCCTTCTTTCTCCAACAGCTAAGGGTCTTGGCAAGGGATATGTGGTGGTGGTGGTGCTCTGGAGCTTCCAGCTTGGTCATATCGTTCTTTGTTCTTCGTTCATCAATCTCAATCATTAATAAACAAAGATTTAGCATGTATAATAGAACATCAACCAGCGTTGATTGATGGATTACTAAGGTCATCAATTGATGGAATGCTAGGCATATATATATCGATCGACGATACGCAATCAACATCGATCGATGCTCGTTCGCGAGACCTACAAAACAAAGTCCATTCGAATCAAACTCGCAACACACCAATAAACATAAATAAATGCCAATAATTCTTATTCTACCATCCCATCACCCTAATTGGTTTTTATAGAACATTAATTCCTATCCTAAATAGAGTTCTTTCATAAACCCTGAAACAATTTCCGAAAATAGGAGATTTTGAGAGCATACCTTGTAGTTTGACTGACCAAATGTAATAGATCGATATAAAATGAGAAATCGAAGGGGTTAGGGTTTGAAATCTCCGAAATCGATTGAGGGACCAGAGAGAAATCGGTGTTTGTGTTTTAAGGTGTTTTCTCGGATATATGAAGTGTTGCGTAATAAGGGTGCAAACACATTCCGTCGATCGACGCACAGGCATGTAGTCAATCGATGGTTTTGCATAATTTTTACCTTCTTAAACTAATTTTTTTTACTCTAATTAACAATTCCTAAAAAGTAATGTTAAAGCTATAGAATTTAAAACTTATTAATTTTTTTTATGGGTTGACTCTCACTCAACGCTTGTTTATGGTCATTAGCTTGAAAAAATATTAGATCAATCGGGTGTTGGTATACCCAAACGCGCGGTCTGAGAGCGCGGGATTTCCGCTTTTGCCCAATAGTGCTTCACTCTTTATCCATTTACTGTGAACTCTTCGTTTTTCGAGTTTATGAGTACGATAGCTCCATATGGTGTGCCTTCTTTGATAATGAAGGGTCATGACCAACGAAAACGTAATTTCCTAGGAAATAATGTTAAACGGGAGTTGTACAGAAGTACCTAGTCATTAGGTTCGGAATCTCTTGATAAGATTTTTTAATCATGATAAGCTTTTGATCTTTCCTTGTACAATTTTGAGTTTTCATAAGCGTAATATATGATATCTTCCAACTCGTTAAGTTGTATTAGCCTCCTTCTGCATCTGGTTTTGCATCAAAATTTATCATCTTTGTCGCCCAAGCTGCTTTGTGTTCTAGTTCTACCAGGAGATGACAAGCTTTCCCATAAAGTAAATGAAATGGGTAGTTCCAAGTGGTGTTTTAAACGCAGTCCGGTAAGCCCAAAGCGCGCCATCCAACCTTGTAGACTAATCCTTATGGGTCGATCCTATAGTTTTTTCTAAGATTTCTTTGATCTGCGGTTAGAAACTTCTACTTGTCCGCTGGTTTGAGGATGATAAGGTGTAGCAACTCGGTGGTGGACTCCGTGTTTCTTGAGATTTTTTTCAAATACTTTGTTGATAAAGTGGTTACCTCTATCACTTATAACTATTCGTGGGACTCCAAATCTAGGAAAGATGATATTTTTGAAAAGCTTAACGACTACAACAACATTGGTTTTCGAAGTTGCTATAGATTCA
The DNA here is from genome assembly GCA_905132885.1 of Moricandia moricandioides. Lineage (NCBI taxonomy): Eukaryota > Viridiplantae > Streptophyta > Magnoliopsida > Brassicales > Brassicaceae > Moricandia > Moricandia moricandioides. The sequence continues at coordinate 63,871 of CAJHQQ010000586.1, forward strand.
ACCCATTTCGATACATAGTCCACAACAACTAAAATGTATTTATTTCCATTAGAAGAAAGAAAATGACCAATAAAGTCTATACCCTAGAAATCACACACTTCTACTTCAAGTATGATTTTTTTGCTCCATTTCATGTCTTTTACTGATTTTTTCCTCTTCTTTGGCAAGGGTCACACTGTTCTATGTATGCTTGAGCGTCTTTAAACATAGTCGGCCACCAAAAGCATGCATGAACAATCTTTCATAATGTCTTAAAACTAGCAAAATGCCCAACATAATCTGATCCATGAAAGTGATATAGAATGTCTGGGACTTCAATTTCGGCAACACAACATCTGTATATGCCGTATGAACAGTGTTTATAGAGGTAAGGTTCATCCCAGTAATATTTTCGGATTTCTCTTAGGAATTTATTTTTTTGATATCCTTTAAAGACTTCTGGTTCTATGTCAGCCGCAAGATAGTTCACTATGTCAGTGTACCATGATCTATCAATGTAGTCGTTTTCAGCGCGTACACCCCTTGATTTAAACTTCGATCTCCGGGAGAAGCTTGGTTGAATTGTGAGGCTGTACAAGCAATTTTGACTATAATTTGGATTATAACCTCATTAGTTTATGTGTTTATGTTCGCCTCATCTATGGCTTCGATCGAGGTTTCATTAGGAATTTTGATCAATGCTTCTTCAGATGCTAGACGTAGATTTCCAATAAATGTTGAGTCTGCTTGGTAGACATTTTTGGTGGGCAGAAAATCGTCGATAGGAACATCATCATCTACTATGATTCTCGAAAGGTGATCTTCAACTTCGTTTTTCACTCCTTTCTTATCCTTGACTTCTATGTCAAATTCTTGTAAGAGTCGAATCCATCTTAAAAGTCGCGGTTTAGCATCTTTATTTTGCATTAATTACTTCAAAGCAGCGGGTGTGGACAACTACTTTTGAACCAACTAGATATGAACAAACAATTTGAAAAGCAAACACCACACCCAACAACTCTTTTCTGTTGTTGCATAATTTCTTTGTGCATCGTCGAGAGTTCTACAAGTGTTGTAGATGACATATACTTTGTTTTTTCTTTTTGTTCCCAATTATTGCGCCTACTGCGAAATCACTGGCATCACACATATTTCAAAAGGAAAATCCCAGACTGGTGCTTGTACAATTGTGCCAGTAACGAGGGTTGATTTGATTTCTTTGAAAGCTTTTAGACATTCGGGTGAGAAATCGAATTTGATTTATTTGCATAGGAGGGCTATAAGGGGTCTAGAGATTTTGCTGAAATCTTTAATGAATCTCCTATAGAATCCGGTGTGTCCTAAAAAAATCAAACGTCTTTTTTATTTATTTATGGGTGGTGGAAGACATGTCATCACTTCGATTTTGGCTCTATCCACCTCTATACCGGCTGCTGAAACTTTGGGTCCTAAGACAATTCCGCTGTTGACCATGAAATGACATTTTTCCCAATTAATGACTAGGTTTTTCTCCTCGCATCTGGCTAACACTTTGCAGAGGTCGTTAAGTCATGTTTTGAAATCTGGTCCATATACAGAGAAATCGTCCATGAAAACTTCTATGAAATCTTCAATCATGTCTTTAAAAATAGACACATGCATCTTTGGAAGGTAGCAGGAGTGTTACAAAGGCCAAAGGGCATTTTGCGATATGAAAACGTTCCATATGGACATGTAAAAGTAGTCTTCTCCGGTGAATGAGGATCTGGAAAAATCCTGAATTCCCATCGAGGAAACAGTAGTATTGACGGCTTGCGAGCCTTTATATCATTTGATCTATAATATGTAAGATGAAATGATCTTTTCTGGTGGCGGCATTCAATTTCGTGTAATCGATACACATCATGTGTCTGGTCACATTTCTCATTGGGATTAATTCATCCTTTTCATTTTCACCATCTTGATTCCTCCTTTCTTAAGAACTACATGCACCGGACTAACCCAATTTCTATCTGAAATTGGGTAAATCACACTACTTCCAGAAGTTTCATAATTTCCTTTTTTTCTACTTCTTTCAAGTTAGGATTTAGCCTCCTCTGGTGTTCATAGTTGATTTTGAGTTGTCATCCAGGTGTATCTTATGTATACATAATTTTAGTGAAATTTCTGGAATGTCATCGAGGGAGTATCCAATAGCCTTGCAATATTATTATCATTAATGTCGACATTAATTACTTCTTTGTTTGTGTTTATTAGTCTCGCACATTCATCTGATCGGTGTTTGAATGTGAAAACGTCTCCTTCAAGGCCTGTAAGAGATATGCTAGAGGGGTCATCAAAACACATCTCCATAATCAATTCTTCGGATATTTCAAAGAGGTGATCTGTATGGTATGCATGACCGCCGATCAAAGGTTTCTTGATTATTTTCTCCATGTCAAAAACCATTGGTAGATTTCCTATGTCTAGACATATATTTCCTTCTCTGATATCAATGATTGCTCTGGCTGTGGCCAGGAATGGTCGACCTAGTATAAGGGGGTCTTTTGCTTTATGTCTTTATGTCTATATGAAACTCGTTTATTCGTATAGTCACGTCTTCAAGGATACCTCCCGGAGTCCTAGTGGATATATCAGATAAAACGAGGGTTATCCTGGTGGGTTTGAACTCATTGAGCCCAAGGGCAATTGCTACGGAATAAGGCATTAGATTTACACTAGAGCGTAAGTCACAAAGAGATCTCTGGAATCTTTCATTGTGGATATGGAAATCTAGAACAAAACTTCCAGGGTCCAGGAGTTTAATTTGAGTTTCTCCTCGGATAACAAAACTTACTTCCTCAGAAACCATCATGACGTTGTGCTCATTTGTTTGAAAACCTAGCGACGTCGCATCTTTGACGTACTTTTTTATTGGTAGCGAAATCTTCATGGCATCGCTAAGTGGCATTTCGATGATTACCTTATCGAATGCTTTCTTACATATGGCTTTGTCTAATTCTCGCTTCGTTTTCATTTTATTTGGGGGGGGGGGGGGGGAATGGGTTGTAGCCTGGTAGACTCTAGTTTTCGCTGGTTTAGTAGATTTTGAAAATTCTGGATCGGGAGTTCTGGATCATTCATTGACGTTCCGTTTAGGGTATCGATCAATGTTTTTAATTGCTCGCAATTCGGTCTCACCATCGCTTAAGTTTACTGGTGATTCTTCTAATCCTTCAGCTTGGTCAGATTGCTCTGCTTCTGGAAAAACGTCATCTTCAGTCTCAAGTGATACTGGTTGCGGGTCTTCTTCCCCGTCTTTCGTGACTTCCATGAATGCATCCACTGTAATGTCTTACTTTCTTCTTGGATTAAGTTGTTTTCCGCTTCTCAACATAATGGCACTGGTTTGGCGTGTAGGGTTAGTGTCAGTCCTTCCATGTAGAAATTCTTCTTCTCTCCTTATAGATGCAGCGTTGCGAGCGACTTGGATGGCAATCCTCTTGATTTTTTTTCACTCAGGGCTTCGAATTTCTCCATTAATTCTGAGTATATTAAATCTCCTTGACATCAGTGTCTACCTTACGATTTCCTGTAAAAACTTAAATCATTTTCGACTTTGTACTCCTCTCTCGCGTCTTTACAGTTAAGTCGTAGTTGCTAGTGAAGCTACTACTATTAAGTAAGAATGGTCGGTTCTTGAAGCTCATCACATTGGTGAATTCTTGTTTGGGACAGGTTTCTCCACTTTCTACATATGACTAAGATCGATCTCGTCTACCTAGAAGAGCAACTACTGATGCTAAAGCTGTTTTAATTTCAATTAAGTGTCTCTCCTCTATGGAGGTTATCTGTTCAATCCCTTCAGTGTCGAATCTCTCGAAGGTTTTCCCCAAATCTATGTTTTCGATTAACCTTTTGGTATCTTTGGGTTTTGTAGTACTGAAATTTCCTTCGCTGGCCGTTTTGAGTGTGGTTTGATAATTTAGTTTCAAACCTCTATTGAAGGTGTTGATGAGTTGGGGTTCTGAGAAGCCATGATGTGGATTGATAGGGCCCGATATTTACCACTATTATTCCATGATATCAGTCCTATTTAGAGTCTATTATATTTTATGGAGTATTTAGAGTATGTTCAGTTTCAAGTACGTTCTAGAGAACTTTGGTGATTCTGGAGTTTTAAATATGCAGAACTGCGAAGATGCGTCAGATATTTGGATATGGATGGATACCTTCCCACAGTGATATTGAGATGATATTTTTTCAAAATATATATCTTTGTGTTAGCTTTCCAATACCACCGGTTTGAGGTCAATCAGGATCGTACAGCCAAAGTTATGCTTATTTTACTGGAGAGTGGTTTGTCTGCCTCGCGAGAGGAAGCTGTCGAAAGATAAATGAGTGTCTATCTACGGCACAGCCTTGGTGTCAATCAAAGGTGATCCCAGAAGACATGCCTGACTTGTTTTATGGCTGATTTAAGCCCAGAAGCTACCATAAATTACCAAATAACTCATGGACGACCTAAAACTCTTTTTATATGTTTTCTAAGACATTATTGACGGCTACGCTAAAGCAAGATTTCTTTTATTCATTGTTCTAGGGTTGGGAGAGAAGGGAGGAAACTAGCAGAACTAATCCTGTTGAGATAGGTTGCTAGAAACAAACGAGAGTTGATTGAGTTAATTTAGTGATCTTATCGAATTAGGTCATAAAGCTTGACTCAAGAGACCATCGATCGACGTAGGATCATTGCCATCGATCGACGGTCATTCCGTGTCAACAAGCGAGAGCTGTCGGGCTTAGTTAATAGATTAGACTCGCAGTGAGAGCTGGTCATCTTTTACATTAGATATCGAGTTCTATGATTAATACCCTTACCTTCTATCCTTGATAATCCATTTGCCTGAAATCCTAGATCTAGCTATCTATTATTATTTTTTACTTACCAAACAATCAATTATCTGCTATAGTTTATTTACTGCTTATTAATTTATTTGCCTAGCTTAATCGTGACTGTATTGAGTTTATTGTGTGCCCACACTCCCTGTGGATTCGATCCCTAAGTACTACAATTTGACCTCTCTTTGAAAGAGTAGTTCGTAGGGTTAATATGATAGAGTTTGTATTGAAATACATAAAAACCCTCTTGTCAATTTTGGCACTGTTTCCGGGGAGCGAGGATTTGCCATTAGACTTCATTTGATTGATTTAGTCTAGGTATTTTTCTATATTAGTTTACTTACATAAAATTTTTTATTGTGTTTCAGGTACATACATATTAGTACCAGGAAGCAATGAGGAGATAATTTTTGGGCTCTAAAAAGAAGGAGTCTACTGATTTACGCATGATCCATAAGTCTAAGAGGGCAGTCGACACCCTCCAAGCAGCGATCAACAGTGAAGAAAAATGAGTATCGATCAACACCAACACATCATCGTCGATCAATACCAACAATATCTTGTCGATCGACGTTAAGACCTCAACATATATCGACGCCACTTGCGAGAAGACAGAGGAAATTGAAGTTCTTATATTTGAGGCTGATGAGAATGGGATCTTACGAGACGAAGAAGGTCGTCCTCGCAACAGTATAGGACAACTGATTAATGCACAAGGAGCTGTCATCCCTGATGTCATGAATAGTATGATTGGACAGCTTGTAACTCTTTTCAGGGTTTACCTCATGAAGATCCGAAGGAACACATCAAAGAAATTGTGGATATATTCTTAAGGAGTGAGCAGAATGAAGTGTCTGAATACCACATGCTCTGCAAGATCTTCCCCTATTCTATCTCTTGGAATGCATTTAGATGGTTCAGTCAACTACAGCCAGGATCTCTAACATGTTTGGCGGACATTAAAATCACTTTCCTCAACAAATTTCTCATTGATGTTGCAGCAGATCGACTAAAGAAGATTGATGATATGCTGGACATGATGGTTAAAGGCCAGGAGAAGGAGCTGATGTTTAAATTCAGTCAACTGTTGGGTGTTCCTTATAGTCAAACAGATGGAGAATATGAAACACCGAGCAACTCATGCTAAGAAACCAGATAATCAGGTTCAACAAAAAGATGAGGTTACACGGAAAGGTGATGAACATCATGGATCTGAGCCGAGCAGAGCAGAAGAAGTTGAAATTATTAATACGACCTCAGCATCGATCGATACTATGACCTCATCGTCGAGCGACACCATGACCTCAACATCGATCAACACCACCACCTCAGCATCGATCTGACACTAACCCCGGTTGTCGATCGACACCACTTGACATCCATAAAAGTTTGAGTTGTCTTCATGACATTGAAGACTCGACACTAGAGAGCATCGATGTATCAAGTTGTTATCATGCTCCAGATGTAGACATAGAAATCACCATGGGAGATCTTTTGGAGGTAGAGGATAGAGAACAACTTGGGTACTTGTATTCGAGTAGGAAAGTCAATATGGAAGACTTCTTAGAGCTGGAGGAAAAGATTGAAGATATGGATCATGACTTGGAGATGAAGCTTGATGACGATCAGCACACTTCGGTAAAAGATCTAGAGACTTCACCAAAGGCTAACATCGATCGACTCATTGTTGGACGAACAGACAGGTTACATGATTGAAACAGGACCGGTTGAGGAGATAATGCATGTGTAAAAGACCTCACATCTTGCTGTCCCTAAACATCAGAGACTACCTATCTTCACAGAAGAAGCTGATGGCTTTCACAAAAGAGTGAAGAGGATACATGATCCTGTGAAGATTGTGGTTTCATGCGCTTTATTTGAAGTTGAATCTCCTATACCACCAGATAGAAGTGTGCATCTAGGTTCCTACAATGGGGTATTTGATGATCATCATCATGCAACAGTTTCTCAACCAGGGTTGATATTTACGAGCAAAGTCGACGAAGACCACACAGAACCAGTATCGAACGACATCAATAAGATAGCATCAATCGACACTACACACTCTTTGTCGATCGACACCCCTAGCATATCTCTTCACGCAGAGACAGAAACATCCAAGTATGGGGGAAGGAGCAGAAACAAGAATGAGAAAAAGAAGAGGAACTGGAAGAAGAGGAAAAGAACCAAGGGTGGTTCTGAACTGTCATTGATTCCTCACTTCTCAGATGGTGTTAGAAAATACAGAGTGGGCAGCAGATGCTTCTCGCAGCCATTTGCAAAGTTTCGAACACTCCTTATTGCTGAGATGATAGACAAAGGAGAAGAGTCTATGGAGGCTTTCACAAAAAGGGTGATGAAGCTGAAGATATTGGATATTGGGAATTGTTTTGGAGCAAGTTCCCAATCTCATCAGAACTGAATCAGAACTCCAAAACGTCAAGCTAAGGACTATAAACAAGTGCTGAGTGGGAGGGAACCCACTGGAAAGTTTTTAATTAGTTTTTGATTATATTAGTCTAATATCGGATTTTATTTTATTATTGCAGTTTTTGAAAAAAAAAAACAAAAAAGAAAAAAAAAAACAAATTGAAGGAAGATAGTCTTCATAGAGCATCGACCGACACTTGTCACTGTCTATTGACAGAGTAACCCTAGTATCGATCGATCGTCACTTAATTGTGTCGATCGACGGTCACCATCAGCAAGTAGGTATATCATTTTTCCTTGTTAAATTTGGTCATTATGATTTATTTTCTTCACCAATCTCAGATTGTATAACACTGGTTATATTGTTGTTTATGTCTGGGAGAGGTTTACTGATATTGTGTTCTATTTTGAGTTTTATTTTCTATACTTATTCTAAAAAAAGAGTAGAAATTTACATGTGTACCATCGATCGATTTTGAAGAATCAACATCAATCGAATATGGAAAATGACCCTCGGTCGACATCAACATCGTGACATCGACCGATACTCCTTTACATAGTTTGGTATCGAGTTTCTCTCTTAAGATTTTTACTTATGATTTGTTTTTCCTAACCAATCCGGGACGGGTTACACTTGAGACAATGTAATTTAAGTTTGGGGGAGGTTCGATGATGCTATTTGATTTGTTTATAGTCTTATTTACTATATATATATAAGTTTTTTAAAAAGTTTTATTAAGTCAAGAAGGGGACTATGATCAAGATTTATTATTGACTAACCACACTTTAGCACCATTCTTAGAAGGTTGTTTGAAGAGATTACTATAGATACCAAAGTGGATCATCATGCCGCTATATCAAACTTTCTTAGTAAGTTTGAAGGAACCGAAGCTGATTTCCAACACTAGTCCTGACATTATTTTCTTGCTTTGGGGCTTGGTATACACTGGATCGGATTCCTTCTGCAAGTCTGTAGGTACAATTCATTGCACCTCTGGTTCCCTTCTCTCACTCTCTTCAGCATCTACCTAAAAGCTTAAAAGATTGAGATGATTTCTCGAGATGTAGAGGGGTAGGTACATTACCGATGACCTCACTATTCTAATTCAGAGGAATGATCACACATTGTTGGAAGCGAGGGGTAGGTATATTACCGATAACCCCACTATTCGCCTACAACTTTTCCCAAAAAGAAAAAGAGAAAAGAAAAAAAAAGAAAGAAGAGAAGAAAATAATCAGAGATGAATGAGTGTCGATCGACAGCACAGCCTTGGTGTCGATCGATGGTGATCCCAGAAGACATGCCCGAATTGTTTTATCACCGAATTAAGACCAAAAGCTACCAATAATTACCAAAATACCCATTGACGACCTAAAACCCTATTTATATGTTTTCTAAGCCATTGTTGACGGCTACGCTAAAGCAAGCTTTCTTTTATTCATTGTTCTAGGGTAAGGAGAGAAAGGAGGAAATCCTTCAGATCCTCTTGGAACTCCTTTGGTTTTATATTATATATATTCTATTCATCTATACTTTCTGAGACAAAGATCATGTCTGAGTAGATCTCTTGTTAGGTTTAGGGTTTATCAATGGTATTGATGGATTAGCCAAACAATAGAATTGCTAGGGTAATTATTAGATCTATCAATAGAATGGTGTTTATTGTTTTTGTTCTAGAGTAGCTAACTAGAACTCTGATCATAGGATAGTTAGGCGCAAGCAAGAGCATGGTCTACTACCAGAATTAATCATGTTGAACTAGGTTGCTAGAAAGAAAAAAAGAGAGTTGATTTAGTTAATTTAGTTAACTTATCGAATTAGGTCATAAAGCTTGACTCAAGAGACCATCGATCGATGCAGGATCATTGCCATCGATTGACGGTCATTCCGTGTCAACAAGCGAGAGCTGAGACATCAGACTTAGTCAATAGATTAGTTAATTTGATAGAGTTTGCATTGAAATACATAAAAACCCTCATGTCATAGATATTCTAGATGGTGCTCATTAAACCTTTTCCAAGCGTTTTTGAAAGTTTCGTGAATTCCTTGAGTCAAAATAAATATTTTTTGTCTTGCTTCCCACTATATGCCTTCGTCGAAGAAGTGGTTGATGAAAGCGCTCCTAATGTCTTTCCAGCAAGCTAGGGACCCTGAAGGTAATTGATCCAACCACCTCATGGCGTCCCCGAGGGAGAAAGGAAAAATTTTACAGCGATTATGATCGTCATTCACCATGTCTTCTAACTTCTCAATGTGATCGTTCGGGTGCTCAGTAGGGGATCCACTGAAAGGATCCTGACATACCAGGACGATGAAAACGGGACTGAATTCCAAACCCTTTGTACCAGGATTTCTTGGTAATCTTATTGCGAACCTATTTTGCATTGACAATTGGAGTTTTTTTAAGTTTTTGTGATATGGTTAGGGATTGAATCCTTCTTATAAATGAGCTTGTTTTTTTGTTGCATGAATTACCATTTGGATCTTCTAAGATTAATTCCTCATTATTTTTATAAGAAAAAGGGGACTTACCTGCTTCCGGCTGATCGGTGTCGATCGATGCTGATGGAAGGGCGTCGCTCGATGGTTCTAGACCTTCATCGATCGCAGCATTTTTCAAGGTGTCAATCGGCGCTTGTCGTCCAGAGTCCCTATTCTCTTCCAAAGGTACTGTTTCATCACGAAAATGAAAATAATTTAAATAGTAACAGAAAAATAAAAGTCTAGATTATATTCGAAACTAAATATATTATTAATAGGAAAGATTTTCCGGCAAAGGCGCCAAATTTGATACGTGCTCAAATTACCCTAGTGCTACTAATTACTCTCTCAAATAAGAGGTTCAGCTATAATAGTTAGGGATTGAATCCACAGAGACTCTAAGATTACAAAATAGATTTATTGTTTTTGTAATAAAGCAAGACAAAGATTAATAAGCAGTAAATTGATTGCAAGATTGGTTTGTAGGTTTTATCAAAATGGAAATAAATTAAACTTAAGGGAATTATTAGGTAGGATGAAGATGTAACTAAGTAATTTACCATTTGGATCTTCTAAGATTAATTCCTCATTATTTTTATCAGAAAAAGGGGACTTACCTGCTTCCGGATGATCGGTGTCGATCAATGCTGATGGAAGGGCGTCGCTCGATGGTTATGGACCTTCATTGATTGCAGCATTTGTCATGGTGTCAATCGGCGCTTGTCGTCCAAAGTCCATATTCTCTTCCAAAGGTACTCTTTCATCATGAAAATGAAAATAATTTAAATAGTAACAGAAAAATAAAAGTCTAGATTATATTCGAAACTAAATATATTATTAATAGGAAAGATTTGTCGGCAAAGGCGCCAAATTTGATACGTGCTCAAATTACCCTAGTGCTACTGATTACTCTCTCAAATAAGAGGTTCAACTATAATTTAGGGATCGAATCCATAGAGACTCTAAGATTACAAAATAGATTTATTGTTTTTGTAATAAAGCGAGACAAATATTAATAAGCAATAAATTGATTAAAAGATTGGTCTGTAGGTTTTATCAAAATGGAAATAAATTAAACTTAAGGGAATTATTAGGTAGGATGACGATGTAACTAAGTAATTTACTAAAGGTTTATTTAAGAATAGCTCTAAATTCAAACTTAGGTTAAGCGATTGTTAATCCTTACGGGAGCGTTGATCGATAGTCACGATGTACCGTCGATCGATGCTAATTCTAACAAATTCAGCGAAAAGTTTTAATAATTTCTCTAACCTATTAGATCAACTCTGATATGCATATAGTAGTTGAGATCATCTAAATTTCGGTTCAGGTAATTGGCCAAGCTTTCACTCGAGCCAGTTATTCCTAAGATCTAGGTTTAAGGTGATCAGTCTTAATCCTAGTAATAAGAACAATCTAGATGAGGAAATAGTTAAATATCCCTAATAACAATACAAAATTAACAATACATAGACTACCTTTGAAGAACACTAAATCTAATAGTTGAGTTACTCGGACATGATTATAAAGAATATAATTAAAATCTAAATAAATTGCATATAAGAAATAGAGTAAAGAAACAATGAGTTCAAGATCTTCTCTATGAATGATAAGCAAATCTCTCTCTCCAATCCTAGCTCTCTCTACGGAGTAATAATGGTGTCTCTTTTTTTTTGTAAAAGAGATGTGTAAAGACTTAGGGTTACAAAACTACTAGAAACCCTATAAATAGTGTAAAATGCAGCCATGGACTTGTTTTATAAATATTAGAACTTCTAGCTAAGATTTTTATTTGTTTCAAATCATCATAAAACCCTAGGCGGATGTGTCGTCCATCGACGGACATGTGTCGACGTCTATCGATGGTAAATGATAAAAATAGTTTCCGACTTCTAATTTTCAGGAGAGCTTCTTGAAAGCTCCAATATGATCCAAAAGATCCAAGTTCGTCCAATAAGTACCTAGTCCTGTAAAGACTCTAAAACAACACCAAATGGATTAAAAGACTCTAAACACACACACACACACACACACACACACACATATATATATATATATATATATATATATATATATATAAATCATGGGTAAAAACAGGTAAAATCCATGACATATCAGCTTCTATACCGTTGTTTCCGCAAAATAATAAAACTAATTGTATAGGCAAGATCACAATGGTGTTGAGTTAACTTTACCGTTTTATACGATTGATTTGAAGTTTTACGAGGAAACAAGTTTGTTGTTTTTATCATAAAACATCAACGGGAACTCTGATTGAGGTGAAAAAAGGGCCAGTTCGATCAAGACTGGACGAGGAGGAGGAATAGGAGGAGGGGGTCTCCAGGCCCGTGGACGACGAGATGAAGTGCTTGTCTCATCGCCCACGGGTGACGAGACTTAGTACCTGTCTCTTCGCGCGTGGGCGACAAGACTTGGTGCATGTCTCGTCGCCCACAGGAGACGAGACTTGGTACGTGTATTGTCGCCTGTGGACGACGAGACTTGGTGCATGTCTTGTCGCCCATGGGTGATGAGACTTGGAGACGGTCTTCGGGGAGATGACAGAGCCTCAAAGGTAAGGAGATTTAACTTGTCTCATCACCTGAAAGCGACATGGCGAGGAGAGTGTGTTGGTTCCTTTCTTCCATTCTTTTTATCTCTGATGATAACTACATGAACTTCAGAACTAGTTGGTTTGTTTTACGCAAGTTTTTCTGTAGACATTTTCCGAAAGCTGTTTCGCGAAAGATTATCTCGCAGATTTTCCTACGAGGTTTTTCCGCAGAAACTTTCTGAATTTTATTCTTCAGAAGATTTTTTTGTAAAATTTGTCATTTACCATAAAACCTTCTGCAATAACGTTTTTCTGGTTGTTTAATGTTTGGATAGAAATTCTTTCATTTCTTGTCTGAGATGAAATACATAGAGTTTTGTTCTTGTATCCTTATTTAAATAGGCTCGGCTTATGCGGTGTAGTTTCCTCGACATTTCCAAATCATATTTATCTAAGGCATATTTCTCGGAAGATTTTAGCCATTGATTTTACCATGAACGATTTGAGCCCAGCAAGAGTGATGTAACAGCTATAAATTTGACTCCTTGATCGAGTCGTTTTCAAAAAGGTATGTATACTGTTCTTATTTGAGAGAGAACTCATCGTTTTTCATATACCATGGTCTCTCTTTTCTAAAATCAGCTTGCTTTCGATATCGAAATTTTTCTTCCCTCTCTTCTTTCTTGTTAAAAAAAATTTCTTCGGCAAAAAAAATATTTGTTTGGTCCTCATCCCAAATCACTTACGACCAAAGGAGATTTGGATTTATATTGACAGATATATAGGACTTCGTCAGCGGCAAAACTTCTCTTACCAGAATGACTGACTCTTTAGGAACAGTTAAACCGAGGTTCTGTTGTGCCCACATGATGTACTTCGATGCATGTGAACTGTATTTTCTGATCATGTGGTTTATTCTGGAGGTTCTTGCCCAGTTGGGATTTGCTTTCCTTCAGATGTCGTCGAATTCAATTGAATAGCAGACGGGCTTGCCGTAATGGCGAGAGAAGAGCAGAACCCTTTGAAAGCTAAGGATCTTCTATCAATCTTTGAGAAAAAGAGAGGATACGAGGGGACCTTCTCTCTTATACCTCTTGAAAAGTACATCTTTGGCGATATGCCGAAGTGAGGCGCTTCTCGCGAGAAGTAATTTTTCTTAAAGGTGAACAGTGTCTCGGTCGGGAGGTTTGAATTTAGTATGATCTCGTCTGATTGGGAAATATTCCTCATTAGTTATGCAAAGCTTTTTTTGTTTGGTTCTTCCCCTCTACTTTTGGGAATGTTGACTGACATTTGTATTCATTGCAAGTTCGGATCCAAGTTATTCTTTGGGCAATAGGATTTATGGTTTGATTCAGCGCTTAGGGCCTGAGAGGAATAATTGGTCATCTTTTACTCAAGGAAGGATTCTTCGGGTTATATACCCTCAGCTCCTACCTCACAGGATCTATGCTAGTCGCCCTCAAACTCAAGGTCAAAAATTTAGCACCCCTTTTTAAAATTTGAAGTGTCGTTCGAAGTTATATGATCGTTGCTTATTAAATTTATTCACATGAGAGCTTTATTTGTTGCTTCCTGTTATTCTACTGAACCTATGAGGAGGCTGACATTTTGTGACCGAGCTGGCAAGGAGATCACTCAGTCGAAGAGAGTTTGTCCGAAGGAAGTTTTGCTGGTTATAAAAGAGGCGCTTGTAGACCCACCAGTAGAGCGTGTTACTTGAGTAAAAGCTCCAAAGGTAATATTGAAGGGGGGGGGGGGGGGGGGGAGTCCTCGATGGCCATAGTGGACCAGAAGTGTGCTAGTCCGTCGTCGATACCAGCTGAGGGAGAGAAGGCCGTAGGTGAAGCAAACCACTTTCATGCAAAGAGGGGTTTCGGCAAGACTTATTCGAGCTCTCCAGGGGGTCGATCGCTTCGATGGCGTTTTGGCCATGCAAAAGAATACCTGATTACCAAAGATTGGGATGAAACTGCAAACGTTTCTCAATAATTCAGGGAAAAAGGTTGCCAATTGCCAGAGCTTTGCAATATGATCAAGTGCGAGGCGTACATGGCTGCTACTTCTGCTTCGACCAAGGTTTGTTCTGACTCTTACTTTTGGGGTTTGGTGTTTGCTTTGATTTTAGTCATTTGACTTAATGTAGTCTAATGAAGGCATTAACTCTATGAGCGGAGAGTACGTGACATTCCTCATTCAGACGGACTAGATGAGGTCGGGACAGTGGTGACGAGGCTAAATTCTAAGTTCTAGGCCTCTAATTCTCGATAAATCATGCTGGAGGGTAAGGTTAAAGAGCTGAGGGTATAGGAGGTGCGAATGTGGAACCTCAAAAATAGTGGCGATGTCGCTTCTGGCGGCATTGAGCACATAAAATCATCTAGTTGTTGGTCAGGAGGAGAAGTGGTCTTCTGAAGTTCTTGTGCTGAAAGCTTCCCGGAATATGATCTTCATTGTGTATCTATCAACGTGAAGATCAAGCTTTCAGAAGGTGATAGTTGAGATCAAGGAAAGGTGGATTCCGAAGGATGAAGAGGTGGCGATCCAAGAGATCTCGGTTCACGTTGGTCTTGTGGTGAAATTATCTGAAGGAGGGACCGATCTAGATGTGGTGGCATGGATAAAAACAAGAAATTCAGATCAAGTTCCACTTTTGGAAGTCTTAGACGATTCCACGTAAGAAGCCGCCAAATGATTCTTCCTTTTCTCTCCTTAAGTTGTTTTTTGTACTGGTTGCCTGGGAGATTTTTCATCCGAACTAGTACCCGGGAGGGTTTTTATCCAAATAAATGCATGAAAAAGTTTTTTTTTTCTTCATTAGTCTTTTGTGCAACCGTGGTAACTTATCACTTATATTTATTTTGAGGTTTGTTTGTGGGTATCTCGACGTAAGGCTGCTTTGATTATATGAAGTGTCTTTTGTCGACGTGTTATCTGATTTCTTTAGCAATTACTGTAATATAATTGGGAACAAACACATAAGCATTTCTTATCGAGATAAAAACGTAAAAACTATCTTATTGAATGTAAAAAAGAAAGAACAAGAATGAGAAAAGTTGGTTGCTAAATGGTTGACACTGTAACTCGAGGCTGATTTTCGACAAATCAAGAACATTTTCGTAATTTTCCGGAAGAATTTTGCAAGGTTCCTTATGTCCCCGTGTGTTTTCCGAGTGAGATTCCAAGCTCGTAAGATTTTTTAGTTTTTTGAACTTTGCTATGAAATTGATATGCTTCTTCCAGGCCCTGCAGTGTTTCGAGCGAAGAATTAAGATCAGGAACAAGATTTAAATATTCCAAGAGTTGAGTCCTTTTTGAAAAAAAAAATAATGGGGAGGATGGCTTGTGGGAAGAGCTTCCTATGTACCATGATAAGGAATTAAGCCTAAATATAACTTGACTTTTGAGATCATACTCAGTCGTGAAAGAGGTTGAGGTTGAAAGAGTTCCAAGACCTCGCGACTGGTACGCTCTATTTGTCATCTAAGACTTCTTTGATGCTGGGGTGAACTACTTAGGTGACTTGGCAAAGACCTTTCCGACACCTCTCTTTGTGTTATCATCGACTATTTTTGCGGTACTAAGTCGTCTACTACAAATCATTTTTGTCTAACTCTGGAACTATAGTAGCGAGAGGCTGCTTGTTTATAGTTTGAATCATGATCAAAGGTTGATCTAGATTTGTGTCAATGAAATCAAGTTTATCTCAAAAGTATTTCTTCATTTATCCTAGGGTTCAAAGTGAATACATTCCGTCTTAAGCTCTGTATAGCCGTTTCGGCGGGCACAACATCTTTTATCCCGTATGATTGAGAGACTGGGGTTTCTTATATTTCTTTATGGGGTGTTGTGAGACACGCCCATAAAAGTCCTGGAAGATCTGACGGCTAGAGTTATTTTTTGGAGTTGAGCTGTTCCTTAATGATGCTTAAGATCCTCTTGTTTTCTGCCTCGGCATGCCCGTTCCCTTGAAAATAATACAGATTTGAGGTGATTCATTTTAATTTTCCAGAGTTGACAGAGTGCTATGAAATTCTTGGAAATAAACTGAGGTCGATTATTAGTGAATATCTCAGAGATAATTCCATGGCGGAATATGATGCTCTACGATACAAAGTCACACACCTCGAGGTTTTTTGTTTTATGGTACGCTTTGGCCTCTATCCATTTGGTGAAATAGTTAGTCATGAAGAGCATGTATCTGTGTTGCATGAAAATATCATAGGGCCTATTATATCAATCGATCACCTCATTAGTGAATAAGAGACAAATATGGATGATAACAACTCCATTTGCATTTGGATTATTGGTTTATGGCGTTTGTCACAATTGAGGGAGTACGCCTCGTAATATTTAGCCATAGCAGGTCAGAAATATCATTTCTTTTAATATGAAAGAAAAAGTGTTCGTACTTCAAAGTAGAGCCCATACTGGCCGTCATGCATTTCTTTCATAATTATCAGGGCTTCTCGCCGTGTACACAGGCGAGGTAAGGCTCCATAAGGCTGTGTTAGTGCATTTTTCTTCTATTATAAAATAAGATGACTCTTTGCTTTGAGTTTGAGAGCTTCTCAGTGATGAGGAGGAATGGATCTGAGAGAATATATTTCATTATGGAAATTCTCCAGTTGGGATGTTCAGAAACTGCTCATCACCGCTTAGGTGGCTGTCGATGGGTTTTCTTCCTCTAGAGTTTCCTCAGGCTTCAGAGCCTCTAGGTTAATTATGCTTGGCTCAAGAACATCCTTTTCAGTTTTAGTAACCATCAGAAGTTGTACGTCATTTGTAGGTTCACTTGGAACTTGTTAATTAGAGCTAGCAGCATTATCTTGTGTTTGATTATTCCTAATATGTCAATGGCAGACCTCAAAGCTGATTTGGTGATGACCGCTACTGATAGGGTCTCTAGGGCTAAGTCAATTTTGGGTTTATCGATCCCTTCGACTGGTATCACTTTTGAAATTAGTAATAAAATCCTTCAACTAAAGATGAATCGTAAAATAACCATCAACTAAAAATTTGATGAAAAAAACCCTCAACTTTAATTATGTTAACGTCTGCCACCATCCGTCTAAAATTCTGTGACCGAGGATGACCTACATTAAGGAAATTAAAGTTGAGGGTTTGTAGTGTTGAAAACTTAGTTGAGAAGTTTTCTTCCGATTCAAAAATAACTGAGGAGTTTTATTACTAATTTTTTCAAAAATATTTCAAAACATTTATAATCACTTATCTATTGTTTAAAATTCTTTTTGACATCAAAATGTCATTCAATTACTCAAACATGAGGTGGTCTGGAAAGCAAGACCGGAATAGAATAACTAACAAAAATAAATTCCCTATGAAAAACTCTAACAATCCTAGTTAAAAAATCAGCAATAACTTTTTAGCTTTTGAAAGAAAATCATTAACCATATAATCAATTTATTCCAATTGGTTTCCTACACCACCTCATGTTTGAGTAATGGAATGACATTTTGATGTCAAAAATGAATTTTAAACAATACATAAATGATAATAAGTGTAACATTTAGTGATTTTTGATGATAAAACCCCTGGAATCGGAAGAAAATTCAGTGTCGGAGGGTGACATACGTTAACGGAACTAAATTTAAGGGTTTCTTTCATCGAATTTTTAGTTGATAAGTTATTTTACGATTTATCTTTAGTTGAAATGTTTTATTACTAAAACCCCTAATTAAAATTATCAAATGGTGTTTTAAAAAAAAACTGATTTTACCAAAACAATCATATCTGAATCTATATCAACACTTTGATATAATCTGGGTATTTTAACTACATATTTTTATTCACACAAGTAATCAATTATTACTATATAATTGTGATAAATAATAGGAAAATTTCTTAAATAAACATTATTGAAGTTTTTGTCACAAAAATAGAATTTAAGAAAAAAATGATCAAAATAGACTTATTTATTTTGAAAATTTTAGTTTTTTTTTTTAATTTTAAGCTTCACATCCAAAACTTCACCCCATAATTCTAAACTCTAAGTTTAGATTAGTTAACTCAAGAAGTATAAATGTATATTGACACTCTTTAATAAAATTTATTTTAATTTTTTTCTCAATTGTTATTTTAGAGATAAAAACTTTTTAAAATCTATTTTAGTCTTATCTCTAAATAATATATTCGTGATTTTACAGTTATGAGACATGCAAAAATACTACAAGACAAAAGCATGTTGAAGACTAATCGATTACAATAATCACGGCTTCATATCAGATACTCCCTCCGTCTTTTTATATTTGATGTTCTATGATTATGCACATAGATTAAGAAACATTTAATTTTTTATCATTTTCTATACAAAAACATCATTAATTGTTTATTTAACAACAATTCCACCAATACTAAAATAGAAGCTATAATATCATTGGTCATCCAACATTAATTACTAATAAATTTTACATAGAAAATTGAAAACGTCAAATAATTTAGAATAAAAATTTTTCTCTAAAACGCCAATTAAAAAAAAAAACGGTGGAAGTATTATTATTATGAACATAAGCGAACTAGTTTTATGTCGCCACAACCGAAATCGTCTTATATGCATGCCGCAATACAATATGTTTATACCATAATCATATTAGGGTTTTATTAATTAACATCAATATATCAAGTTCAAACATTACTATATGCACAAAATTTCAAGTCACATATTTACATTACGTAACATAATAGGTCAATAAAATATTCGTTAAACAAATGCACTAATTGACAAGTTGCTATTAACGAAGCCGTATATACTCTTATATAGGGTAGATACAGATCAAATAACATCGTAATTTGTTAGTATTTGTGATTTGTTTTATATCTTACGGATATTTGATTTTCTAGATATCCAATTTTTGTTAAAGATATTTTCAAATATTTATTGATATCTCATCTACTTTATTTAATACAAGTAAATCTAGAAAAAAACTATATAAATATTTTTTCAAAAACATATTTTACATAATATAAAATAAAAAATAAAAATTAATAAAACTATATGTTTCATAAAGTTCTAAAATTAATTAAATATTCTTATAAACACACAAAATTTTAGAAAATTGACGTTTTTATAAAGATTTTATAAGTAAATTTAAAGAAAATTAATAAAATGATATTTATAAATAATAATTTTATATAATTATACATATATAGTCTATATTTATTTATAGATATGTCAATTTGTATAATGTCATATCGAATTGAGACGAATAACAAATCAAATCAAATTTACCAAATAAAATTTCTAGCCCTACTGTTATACACGTTTATTGACAAAGAACACCTTCAATTAATTATACTAATCAGATTTAATCAAATCAAACAAATTAATTTTCTACTCACATAACAATCCTAATTGTGAAGGATCTCTTAGAACAAAGAATAATAATAACAACTTTTCTTATTGCTTTAGAAACTACTCAAAACTAAAGGTCACAATGTTTCTCTTAGATCTTTTATTATCTACTCTCTTAGTTCTTATAGAACACATCTCCTTTAGATCTATATTTATAGTGAAAGACAATTTCATTTAACATATGAGATATGGAAAAATACAAACTTAATCTAATAGAAAATTTCCTTTTCCTATTCTAGATTTTCTTATTGTGTTTATATCTTAACATATTAAAAATCTAATAATATGTTAAGTTTCTACAAGATTGGAAGTATTCAACAATCACCCCCTTAATTCCAACTTGAATTGGGAGATCAATTTCTTGAACTCCAATTAAGCTCCTCATTTGCTTGAACTTAATCCTTGGTAATGGCTTGGTTATGATGTTGGCCTTCTGCTCAACACCCAATGTTTGCACGTATCGACTTTGAACACCAACTGTGTAACACAGGTCTGGTCTTGTTTGAAGTAGATACCTCAAACATCCTATGCTTCTTTTGTATCATGTAGCATCTATTTCTGGTTCATCTTCAACCTTTGAGATCTTTAAACTCGACTCCATTGCTACGTGATTCGTTTTACACACTTATATCTTTGTGTCACACATGATTCCTTGAGCATTACTCTCCTCATTTATCTTGATTCGATCTGATCCTCGAATCTTGTAGATCTACTTTAACCTTATAGGTTCAACACCAGTCGTTCTATCCACAAGCTCCCATATCTTGTTTCTTGTGATAGACCCCAACTCGGCTACCATAGCTTCCACCCATAAGTAGTTCGACATCTTCCACTCAGCTGAAGTAAACTCTCCTCCTCTATCGGTGCAACCTAAATTAAACTTAGCTGAGGCAAACTATCCTCCTGTATCGGTGCAACCTAAATTGAACTTAGCTGAGACAAACTCTCCTCCTCTATCAAAGTGAACTTTTTTGAACCGATAGAATGCCTCACGATTATTTGATGGCATTGGTGGTGTAATTATTCCACAAAAATCTCCATGCGATAATTCTAATCGCTTTGATGTACGAACCATGGCCTTAGTCTGAAATGAGTCTCTGATTTGCTTCCCTACGAGACATGTGTTACACACGCCTTCTCTGTGTGTTATACTTGGGAATGAGTGTGTGATTTTCTTCCCTTCTAGAGATGCGTCACACACGCTTTTTTCTTGTGTTACACAACCGAATATCCTCAAGTGCTCGATATTAGGTTTCTTCGTTATGAGACATCCGTATGGATTTTGATCCTCTTCATGGATCAAATCCAATGCCTTTTTTACAAGAACATCCCTAAGGTGTCGTGACTTGATGGCATTCCAGATGTCTTTAGAAGTGGCTTGTTCTCCCACCTGGAGAATCAAGTTTGCAGGAACGAATTGAAACAAAAGAGTTACCGCCACATCGGTCTTCTTTTGATCATCTGAACCAGGTTCTATGGTGTCACATACTTCATGAACATGCATCATAACCTTCATCCTCATCGAATAAAATGTATAGTTTGTCGAATTCAACATCAGACATTGGATGGATGCGGATCCAAGGTCCTCCGTGCGTGGTGAAGCTCTAGTCACGTCCGCCATCTTGCGTTCGTGATCTTTTAGCAGTCACCAGGCTCAAAGCTTCAACTTAAGCTTAGATCGAGTCTCCAGCCTGAGGCTCTGATACCAATTCAAGCTTCAACTTAAGCTCTGATACCAATTTGAAAGATCTCTTAGAACAAAGAATAACAAGAAGAACTTTTCTTATTTCTTTAGAAACTACTCAAAACTAAAGCTCACAATGTTTCTCTTAGATCTCTTATGATCTACTCTCTTAGATCTTATGGAACACCTCTCCATTAGATCTATATTTATAGTAAAAGACAATTCCCTTTAACATGTGAGATATAGAAAACGCAAACCTAATCTAATAGAAAACTTCTTTTTCCTATTATAGATTTCGTTATTGTGTTTATCTCTTAACATATTAAACATCTAATAATATTTTAAGTTTCCTCAAGTTTGGAATTATCCAACAAAGCGCACATGTATATCTTTATATAAAGGTTGTCTATCTAAATAATTTCAATATTATGCAAGTAGTCTTTGATACCACTGTGGATATTCATACCGATTTATAACGATTTATAAAACTAGTTACGGATTCATATACCTAGAATCTCATACGAATATTGAAATAAATATAGATCTTAAAGTTTCGAATATACCTTGATGTTTTTCAGCTGAACAAATAACAACAAATTAAGATTTTAGCACTTCAATCGTCGTGCCTCTATCAGTATCCACACACACACAAATTAGACCAGAACGGGATGCTAGTGCCATAAAGATCAAATCTCTATACTTCACAACGAACAGTTCGTCTTATATTAGGTTTGTGACTGCGGCGACCAACCAACAACTCACGTCATTATATAAGATTATATAATGAAGACTAAGACCTAATTATGTGGGCTATGGAATTATTGGCTAAGCTATTTCACTTGCATAATTTGTAACATAGACAAAACTCGGTTGTTGGAATATATAGAAATTTTTTTTGACAACTTTCTGACGGATTTTTGACTGATTTACAATAGATCTATAACGGCTAAAGATTCAAAAGTCAGTCATAAATCTGTTGGGAATTTCTGACTACTATATCATCCGTTAGAAATTTTTGATGGATTTTTTCCTGTCAGAAATTTTTAACGGCCAAAATTTAAAATTGATGGCGTTGGAAATCCGTCGGAAATTTCTGATGGACTTCCGACTGATTATTGCAGTAAAACATTTCTGACCAATTTCAGTATCCATTAGAAAGTCGTTAGAAAATTGCGATCGAAAAAATTGGTTGGAATGTTTGTCAATTCTAACCTTTTTCTTGTAGTGTTACAACTTTCACGTTAATATATATATATATATATATATATATATATATCAAATATAATATAAAGTATATTATTTCTTTTCACAAACCAATATATACATATATTATTAATCCAATTTGTTTTGGTGTGAAACCCAATAATGAATTCTTAATTCTTAGATTATTATACTTCAACGTTGGAATTTTTAAAAGAATAAATACAAATGATTTTAGCAAATTCTCAACATATTATTCATGATTATTGGTTGTATGTAAACTCCAATTGTACATCGTTTAGATAGTTATTGATAATATTAATCTTTACTCAAAGAATAATGTAACATCCCAATTTCTGATATATATGGAAATGTTTAAGATAATTGATTTGGCTACCTATGTTATCAAAGTGCACGTACATTTTATGTCACACATCCGTTTTGAACTTAAGAGTTAAGCGTGCTTATGCTGGAGTAGTAGAAGGATGGTTGACCTATCGAAAGTGATTTATGATACTGTGTGAGTGAGGTCAAAACACGGGGAAAAGCTGTGTGGTGATTGCAGGGTCAGTAAATATGACTTATGAGCCTTAGAAAAATTAACGCACCGTCCGTCGGATGGGATGAGGCCCACAGACCGAGAGAGCGGGCGTGGGTGGCCCATTAACCGTGGGCGGTCGGAGAGTTACAAGTGGTATCAAGGCTGGTTAGCCATCTCGGTTCTGACCCGAGAGGTGTCTTGAGACCTATCGTGGTGCGTAACGAGGACGTTGCACTCTGTGAGTGGGGGTGAATTGTAATGTCCCAATTTCTGGTATATGTGGAAAGGCTAGGTTAAGATAATTGATTTGGTTACCTATGTCACTAAAGTACGCTTACATTTTCCATTATACATCCGTTTAGAACTCCAGGATTAAGCGTGCTTATGCTGGAGTAGTGGAATGATGGGTGACTTCGCGATACCGTGTGTGTGAGACCAAAGCACAAAGAAAGGTCAGGTAGTGATTGCAGGGTCAGTAAACATGACTTCTGAGCCTTAGAAAAACTAACGCACCGTCCGTCAAACTGGATGGAGCCCATGGGCCGAGAAAGCGGGCGTGGATGGTCCATTAACCGTGAGCGGTCAGAACCTTACAAACACCTTTCCATTTTGTATTATAAGTGATTTTAAGTGAACAGGGGAAATTATTAAATAAACTTTGAACGGAAAAGGAGGAAGCATAATTAACATTTTGGGTAGCACATCTGCTAGAAGATCGATATTTTGTTTGTTTATCTATCATATGGCTTAGCTGTATAGTTGTTTCAATCATTTGTATACATATTCGTCCAAGTTTTTTATGTCTCGTGTCTTTTACAAAACAATAAGTGTGGAGGTTGGTGTTGTCTTTTTGTATTGAGATGTTATGGTTGGTGTTATTTTGTTAAAGATATATTAGTATTATGTAGAATATCGATTGACGTACTGTATATTATTCTATTTTATTTTCAGAGCTCTACACTTTCTTATTAAGAACTAAAAAAGCATGGATTTGTATCCAAATAAACTAATATAATGAGTGTCTTATTTGGCAGTCTAGGCAAAAATATATCACATCTGTGTATATATATATAGGGGCAAATTGGTTGACAACTTTCATATCTCTTCTCCAATTCATTTCATATTCCCTATTTTTGGCAGAAAATGAATTATCTTCAAAAGTCCGGAGGACCTTCGAACGAAGAAGAGGATATTTTAAAAAATATTTAAAAAAGTTTATAATCACTTATCTATTATTTTAAATTCTTTTTGACATCAAAACGTCATTCCGTTATTCAAACATGAAGTGGTTTAGAAAGCAAGACCAGAATAGAATAACTAACAAAGGTAAATTCCCTATGAAAAACTCTAACAATCCAAGCTGAAGAATCAACAATAACTTTTTGGCTTTTGAAAGAAAATCATTAACCATATAATCAATTTATTCCAATTGGTTTTCTACACCACCTCATGTTTGAGTAATGGAATGACATTTTTATGTCAAAATGAGTTTTAAACAATACATAAATGATAATAAGTATAAAATTTAGTGATTTTTGATGATAAAACCCCTTGAATCGGAAGAAAATTTAGTGAAAGAGGGTGACATACGTTAACGGAACTAAAGTTAAGGGTTTTTTTCGTCGAATTTTTAGTTGATAAGTTATTTTACGATTTATCTTTAGTTGAAATGTTTTATTACTAAGATCCGTAATTGAAATTATCAAATGGTGTTTTTTTTTAAAAAAAAAAACTGCTTTTACCAAATCAATCATATCTAAATCTATATCAACACTTTGATATAATCTGGGTATTTTAAATACATATTTTTATTCACACAAGTAATCAATTATTACTATATAATTGTGATAAATAATAGGAAAATTTTTTAAATAGACATTTTTGAAGTTTTTGTCACAAAAATAAACTTTAAGAAAAAAAATGATTAAAATAGACTTATTTATTTTGAAACTTTTAGTTTTTTTTTTTAATTTTAAGCTTCACATCCAAAACTTCACCCCATAATTCCAAACTCTAAGTTTAGATTAGTTAACTGAAATGATATAAATGTATATTTACATTTTTTATATAAAATTTATTTAATTTTTTTTTGAATGCTATTTTAGGGATAAAAACTTTTTAAAATCTATTTTGTTATTATCTCTAAATAATATATTCGTGATTTTACAGGTACGGGACATGCAAAAATACTACAAGACAAAAGCATGTTAAAGACTAATCGATTACAATAATCACCGCCTTCATATCAGATATTATTATTATTCTGAACATAAGCGAATTAGTTTTATGTCACAACAACCGAAATCGTCTTATATGTATGCCGCTATACAATATGTTTATACCATAATCATATTAGGGTTTTATTAACATCAACATATCAAGTTCAAACATTACTATATGCACATAAAATTTCAAGTCACATATTTGCATTACGTAACATCATCGGTCAATAAAATATTCGTTAAACAAATGCACTAATTGACAAGTTTCTATCAACGAAGCCGTATATACTCTTATATAGGGTGGATAAGGATCAAATAACATCGTAATTGTCATTATTTGTGATTTACTTTATATCTTACGGATATTTAATTTTTTAATTTTTTTTGCTTCAGAGAAATACATATATCCGTTATTCCGGATATCCAATTTTTTTGAAGATATTTTCAAATATTTACGGATATTCTCATCTACTTTGTTTAATACAAATAAATCTAGAAAAAAATTTTGTTTTCAAAAAATATTTTTACATACTATAAAATAATAAATAAAAATTAATAAAACTATATTTTTCATAAAGTTCTAAAATTAATTAAATATTCTTATAAACACACAAAATTTTAGAAAATTGACGTTTTTATAAATATTTTATAAGTAAATTTAAAGAAAATAAATAAAATAATATTTAAAAATAATAATTTTATATAGTTATACATATAAAATCTATATTTATTTGTAGATATACATCAATTTGCATAATGTCGGATCGAATATCCGACTCTAAATTTTTTAGTATTTGTGGTTTGATTCATTTATAACATATGTTAAATTTTAGTATTTGCTTTATTTCGATGATTTACGGATATCCAAATTTTACGATCGAAACGAATAAAGAATCAAATCAAATTTAACAGATAAAATTTCCATCCCTATTGTTATACATGTTTATTGACAAAGAACACCTTCAATTAATTATACTAATCAGATTTGATCAAATAAAAAAAATAATTTTCTACTCACAGAACAATCCTAAGTGTGAAGGATCTTTTAGAACAAAAAGTAATAAGAACAACTTTTCTTATTGCTTTAAAAACTACTCAAAACTAAAGGTCACAATGTTTCTTTTAGATCTCTTATGATCTACTCTGTTAGATCTTATGAAACACATCTCCATTAGATCTATATTTATATTGAAAGACAATTCCAGTTAACATATGGGATATGGAAAAACACAAACTTAATCTAATAAAAAATTTATTTTTTCCTATTCTAGATTTTCTTATTGTGTTTATATCTTAATATATTAAACATCTAATAATATGTTAAGTTTCCACAAGATTGGAAGTATTCAACAATCACCCCCTTAATTCCAACTTGAATTGGGAGATCAATTTCTTGAACTCCAATTAAGCTCCTCATTTGCTTGAACTTAATCCTTGGTAATGGCTTGGTTATGATGTTGGCCTTCTGCTCAACACCCAATGTTTGCATGTATCGACTTCGAACACCAACTGTGTAACACAGGTCTGGTCTTGTTTGAAGTAAATACCTCAAACATCCTATGCTTCTTTTGTATCATGTAGCATCTATTTCTGGTTCATCTTCAACCTTTGAGATCTTTAAACTCGACTCCATTGCTACTGATTCGTTTTACACACTTATATCTTTGTGTCACACATGATTCCTTGAGCATTACTCTCCTCATTTATCTTGATTTGATTTGATCCTCGAATCTTGTAGATCTACTTTAACCTTATAGGTTCAACACCAGTCGTTCTATCCACAAGCTTCCATATCTTGTTTCTTGTGATAGACCCCAACTCGGCTACCATAGCTTCCACCCATAAGTAGTTCGACATCTTCCACTCAGCTGAAGTAAACTCTCTTCCTCTATCGGTGCAACCTAAATTAAACTTAGCTGAGGCAAACTATACTCCTGTATCGGTGCAACCTAAATTGAACTTAGCTGAGACAAACTCTCCTCCTCTATCAAAGTAAACTTTTTTGAACCGATAGAATGCCTCACGGTTATTTGATGGCATTGGTGGTGTAATTATTCCACACAAATCTCCATGCGATAATTCTAATCGCTTTGATGTACGAACCATGGCCTTAGTCTGAAATGAGTCTCTGATTTGCTTCCCTACGAGACATGTGTTACACACGCCTTCTCTGTGTGTTACACTTGGGAATGAGTGTCTGATTTTCTTCCCTGCTAGAGATGCGTCACACACACTTTCTTCTTGTGTTGCACAACCGAATATCCTCAAGTGCTCGATATTAGGTTTCTTCGATATGAGACATTCGTATGGATTTTTATCCTCTTCATGAATCAACTCCAACGTCTTTTTACAAGAACATCCCTAAGGTGTCGTGACTTGATGGCGTTCCAGATGTCTTTAGAAGTGGCTTGTTCTCCCACCTGGAGAATCAAGTTTTCGGGAACAAATTGAAACAAAAGAGTTATCGCCACATCGGTCTTCTTTCGATCATCCGAACCATGTTCTATGGTGTCACATACTTCATGAACATGCATCATAACCTTCATCCCCATCTACCAAACTGCATAGTTTGTCGAATTCAACATCAGACATTGGATGGATGGGGATCCAAGGTCCTCCGTGCGTAGTGCAGATATAGTCACGTCCGCCATCTTGTGTTCGTGATCTGTTAGTAGTCACCATGCTCAAAGCTTCAACTTAAGCTTAGATCGAGTCTCCAGTCTGAGGCTCTGATACCAATTCAAGCTTCAACTTAAGCTCTGATACCAATTTGAAAGATCTCTTAGAACAAAGAATAACAAGAAGAACTTTTCTTATTTCTTTAAAAACTACTCAAAACTAAAGCTCACAATGTTTCTCTTAGATCTCTTATGATCTACTCTCTTAGATCTTATGGAACACCCCTCCATTAGATCTATATTTATAGTAAAAGACAATTCACTTTAACATGTGAGATATGGAAAACGCAAACCTAATCTAATAGAAAACTTCTTTTTCCTATTATAGATTTCGTTATTGTGTTTATCTCTTAACATATTAAACATCTAATAATATTTTAAGTTTCCTCAAGTTTGGAATTATCCAACAAAGCGCACATGTATATCTTTATATAAAGGTTGTCTATCTAAATAATTTCAATATTATGCAAGTAGTCTTTGATACCACTGTGGATATTCATACCGATTTATAACGATTTATAAAACTAGTTACGGATTCATATACCTAGAATCTCATACGAATATTGAAATAAATATAGATCTTAAAGTTTCGAATATACCTTGATGTTTTTCAGCTGAACAAATAACAACAAATTAAGATTTTAGCACTTCAATCGTCGTGCCTCTATCAGTATCCACACACACACAAATTAGACCAGAACGGGATGCTAGTGCCATAAAGATCAAATCTCTATACTTCACAACGAACAGTTCGTCTTATATTAGGTTTGTGACTGCGGCGACCAACCAACAACTCACGTCATTATATAAGATTATATAATGAAGACTAAGACCTAATTATGTGGGCTATGGAATTATTGGCTAAGCTATTTCACTTGCATAATTTGTAACATAGACAAAACTCGGTTGTTGGAATATATAGAAATTTTTTTTGACAACTTTCTGACGGATTTTTGACTGATTTACAATAGATCTATAACGGCTAAAGATTCAAAAGTCAGTCATAAATCTGTTGGGAATTTCTGACTACTATATCATCCGTTAGAAATTTTTGATGGATTTTTTCCTGTCAGAAATTTTTAACGGCCAAAATTTAAAATTGATGGCGTTGGAAATCCGTCGGAAATTTCTGATGGACTTCCGACTGATTATTGCAGTAAAACATTTCTGACCAATTTCAGTATCCATTAGAAAGTCGTTAGAAAATTGCGATCGAAAAAATTGGTTGGAATGTTTGTCAATTCTAACCTTTTTCTTGTAGTGTTACAACTTTCACGTTAATATATATATATATATATATATATATATATATCAAATATAATATAAAGTATATTATTTCTTTTCACAAACCAATATATACATATATTATTAATCCAATTTGTTTTGGTGTGAAACCCAATAATGAATTCTTAATTCTTAGATTATTATACTTCAACGTTGGAATTTTTAAAAGAATAAATACAAATGATTTTAGCAAATTCTCAACATATTATTCATGATTATTGGTTGTATGTAAACTCCAATTGTACATCGTTTAGATAGTTATTGATAATATTAATCTTTACTCAAAGAATAATGTAACATCCCAATTTCTGATATATATGGAAATGTTTAAGATAATTGATTTGGCTACCTATGTTATCAAAGTGCACGTACATTTTATGTCACACATCCGTTTTGAACTTAAGAGTTAAGCGTGCTTATGCTGGAGTAGTAGAAGGATGGTTGACCTATCGAAAGTGATTTATGATACTGTGTGAGTGAGGTCAAAACACGGGGAAAAGCTGTGTGGTGATTGCAGGGTCAGTAAATATGACTTATGAGCCTTAGAAAAATTAACGCACCGTCCGTCGGATGGGATGAGGCCCACAGACCGAGAGAGCGGGCGTGGGTGGCCCATTAACCGTGGGCGGTCGGAGAGTTACAAGTGGTATCAAGGCTGGTTAGCCATCTCGGTTCTGACCCGAGAGGTGTCTTGAGACCTATCGTGGTGCGTAACGAGGACGTTGCACTCTGTGAGTGGGGGTGAATTGTAATGTCCCAATTTCTGGTATATGTGGAAAGGCTAGGTTAAGATAATTGATTTGGTTACCTATGTCACTAAAGTACGCTTACATTTTCCATTATACATCCGTTTAGAACTCCAGGATTAAGCGTGCTTATGCTGGAGTAGTGGAATGATGGGTGACTTCGCGATACCGTGTGTGTGAGACCAAAGCACAAAGAAAGGTCAGGTAGTGATTGCAGGGTCAGTAAACATGACTTCTGAGCCTTAGAAAAACTAACGCACCGTCCGTCAAACTGGATGGAGCCCATGGGCCGAGAAAGCGGGCGTGGATGGTCCATTAACCGTGAGCGGTCAGAACCTTACAAACACCTTTCCATTTTGTATTATAAGTGATTTTAAGTGAACAGGGGAAATTATTAAATAAACTTTGAACGGAAAAGGAGGAAGCATAATTAACATTTTGGGTAGCACATCTGCTAGAAGATCGATATTTTGTTTGTTTATCTATCATATGGCTTAGCTGTATAGTTGTTTCAATCATTTGTATACATATTCGTCCAAGTTTTTTATGTCTCGTGTCTTTTACAAAACAATAAGTGTGGAGGTTGGTGTTGTCTTTTTGTATTGAGATGTTATGGTTGGTGTTGTTTTGTTAAAGAGATATTAGTATTATATAGAATATCGATTGACGTACTGTATATTATTCTATTTTATTTTCAGAACTCTACATTTTCTTATTAAGAACTAAAAAAGCATGGGTTTGTATCCAAATAAACTAATATAATGAGTGTCTTATTTGGCAGTCTAGGCAAAAATATATCACATCTGTGTATATAAATAGGGGCAAATTGGTTGAGAATTTTCATATCTCTTCTCCAATTTATTTCATATTTTCATATTCCCTATTTTTGGCAGAAAATGAATTCTCTACAAAATTCCGGAGGATCTTCGAACGAAGAAGAGGATATGTTACTAGCCATGCAACTTTCCGCAACAGAACTCTTCGCTTACGCAGTAAAAACTGCAACAGAATTAGATCTGCTAGAGACTATGGCTGCAGCCAGGCCCTTAGGGACCCATCTTTCAACGTTGGATTTGGCGTCCAAGGCTGCGCCAAATAATCCAGACGCTCCGGTGATGATTGATCGATTGCTACGCCTCCTTGTTGCGTATTCAGTGTGCACATGCAAGTTAGTGAAGGACGAAGAAGGAAGAGAGTCAAGGACATACGGACTAGGAAGAGTTGGAAAGAAGTTCATTAAGGATGAAGATGGAGTTTCTATTGCATCCAATGTGCTTTTCCACTGTTCACATTCCAAGGGGGTTACATGGTATGATCGGAAATATTTCTAAATGTCATTAAATTATGATTTTGTGATTTTATTATGCATAAAATAAAATATATATGTATATAAATCTAACCAAATAAAATTATTTCTGTGATGAGATATATTAAAATAAAGTTATTGATGCTCTCTTTTAATAAACGTTTCTTTGCACGAAAAGGTCTTACCTCACGGAGTCGATACTAGAAGGCGGAGCATCTGCATGTGAGAGAGCTAAGGGGGCTTTGATATTTGAATACATGAAGAAAAGTGAGAGCTTCCAGGAAGATTTCAACAAGTCGATGATGAGTCATACGAAAATAGTAATGAATAAAATATTAGAGAACTACAATGGGTTTGAGAGTATGAGGGATTGCACGTTGGTAGATGTAGGAGGTGGGCTAGGCACTAGTCTCTCCCTAGCTCTCTCCAAGTTCCCACATCTTAAAGGTGTCAACTTTGACTTGCCTCACGTCGTCTCAGAAGCTCCCCAAGTTCATGGTAAACTTTTGTTGACCTTTACAACTTGTGTCTAGTTGATTCTAGGAGACATCTTATATAAAAAGTTGAGGTATTATAAAAGTAATAAAGCGTTAGTGTTGCTTCATCTACCCTTCATGTCCCTTCATAGAGTGCCTAGTTAATTCTTCAAAGTGATTAAATACATTCTTTCCAGGCGTGGACCATATTGGTGGTGATATGTTTGATGAAATTCCACAGGGCCAGGCCATATTGATGAAGGTATGTAAATTATAACTCCATCTCTGTAATTAAAATTTTAAAATTTGTATAATTATCGATCGTGAGAATGGACCTACCTACTTCACAGTATTTACATGAAAAGTGGGTACATCTGAATTCTGATACTATTCATATTTCATTTTGACTTTAACATGATCATTAAGTGGATTCTTCATGACTGGAGTGATGAAAAATGTGTAGAGATATTAAGAAACTGTAAGAAAGCTTTACCAGAAACTGGAAAGGTAATCATAATCGAAACGATAGTCCCACGGGAAGTATCTGACACGGATATTGCAACCAAGAACGCACTGCATTCAGACATGATGATGATGTGTTTAACGGGTGGGGGCAGAGAGAGAACCAAAGAGGAGTTTGAAGTGTTAGCTATTAAAGCTGGATTTAAGATCCCAAAGTTTACTTATGGCGCTTATTCTTTTTGGGTAATTGAATTATACCCAAATTGAATTGCAACTTTTATTTTAAATATGTAACACTTAAATAAACATCTACTCTCCTTCGAGCGTGGAATATTGATTGTTGTTGAATGATTTCTGTAATTCGTATGTGATTTGAGTTTATGTTATGTGATTTGAGTTTATGTTACAAGAGTGAGAGGGAGTACGACCCTGATAATTCAATTATAACTCCCGATCGCCTTTGTCAGTGGGCTTTCACAATGTCAATGCGACCTTGCAATCACTAAAAAAAAAATTCGTACTTTAAATTCATTCGTACATCACAAATTATTTTTTGATAGGCTACATATTTTTCACTATTCTACTTTAAACACGCTAAACTATAAAAAAAATTTAAATTGATGGCTAATAAGATAAAAACATTTTTGTGACATACGTAATTAAAAAAAATTCTTTTAAGTTTTTAATTTACACTACCATATACCATAAACGAGGATGTTGTAATCTCCCCTCTCACAAAACATACTTCTTTGTTGCGCCACATGATCGTCATTCATGTTAGTTTGAGCCCATGTATGATTCCACACTTGTTCGAATTCAGCTCTTATGCCACTTAGCTTGTAACACCTCGACCATCATCGCTAGTGGGCCCCACGCTCACTCATTTGGCTTGTGGACCCCCGTGCCCGCTTACTCGGCAGATGGTCCCAATACTTGTATGACGCTCAATGCACTAATTTTTTGGAGGTTCGAAAGGCTTGTTTACTGACTTTACAATCACCAGATTATATTTCCACGTACTTTAACCTCATTCACACGATATTGCAAATCATTTCTAGATAGATCACACATCTTTCTACTACTTCACCTACCTCAAGCACGTTTAATTTTGGAGTTCTTTCTAGATTAGTGACCAAAAATATAAATACACTATGATGATTTAGATATCCAAAATCAATTGTTTTAATCCGTTCAATATATACTACCATATTCCAGAAATCGGGATGCTAAGGCATCTTCATATGTATTATTTTGGATCTGATTCGGTATGAATGAAGTCCCTGGTGATTCAATTTTTTGTATATCACTTTATGCACAAGAATTTCCGAAGCGTTCAGTAGACTATTACCTCTGTTCATTGCTAATGTTTTATTTTCTCTAAAAGAGCTTCCTCAGGGAACTCACTTGGATAATGATGTCCCAAACATGCTTTCGTCCAGTTCTGTTGTCATTTCTTATTTTTTTGTTTTCTTTGTTGCAAAGAAATGCAAGTATGGAGAATATATCTTATTGATTAGTGAATAAAGAGTAAATCATACATATATACAAGGATATCGCCATATCTAGAATATAAAAAATGTAAATTGTAGATAAGATATATACAAAATATATGACATTCTAACACGCTTCCTCGGGATGAATCACCGGAGGTTGCTCTAATCTTGACTGTCAAATGGTGAAATCAAGCATGAAAACGAGACTTTTTAAGATCATCAGACTATTGATCAGCAGAGAAGATAAATGAGACCGTAATGATGTATGTTTATTTGTTCTTTGATAAATTGGTAATCTAGGGTGAGATGCTTGATCCTTGTATCAAAAATGGGTGTGCAGAGATAAGTAGCACTGATGTTGTCACAATAGATAGTTGGAGCATGAGTTGAAGAAATTCCAAGGTCAGACAGTAGCGAGTGGATTCATTTGACTTCTGATGATGTCGATGAAACTGTCCAATATCCAATTTTTAAAGCTCCGAGCAACACTTATATGCTTCTTGGATGAGAAAGCGATAGGATTCTTTCAAAGATAAACAATGTAAGCACTGTTAGGTAAATAATTATTCTTTATCATTATCCCATTCAAAATCCAAATAAGCATGAAGAGTAAGTGGAGAGAATACATGAAAAAATGCCATGAGTGATGGTGCCAACAAGATAGTGTACTACACGCTAAACAGCCTTCCAATGATCAATAGTCCGGCAATGCATGAATTACGACAAGTGGTTGGCTGCAAATGCAATATCTAGTTGGGTGATTGAAAAATATTGAACTCTGGTAGTTGTGTAATACTGATTGGGATCTACAAATTTTGTCCCAGTAAGAACAAGAGACTATGTGGAGGCTATTAGTGTCACAATATTTAGTTTGTGCAAGCACTCTGTTGTATAGTTTTGTTTTGTCAGGATCAACTGCATGCGATGACAATATCCTCAACATATAGAAGCAGGTACATCAGCAGCGAACAAGTATCAAGTAAAAAATGTGATGCATCATCCAAAGAGTTTTTGAAACCACTAGATAACAAGAAGGGTCGAAGCTCATTGTACAAGCACAAAGTTCTTGTTTGAGCCCATAAATTATATCGCATATGTTCCACACATAATCTAGTTTCTCTTTATCAATAAATATATGATGTTGCATCATATTGACTTCATCTTCAAGAGTGTCTTGCAAGAATGTGTTGTTAACATCAAGCTACCATAGACTCCAATTTTTTTCCATTGCAAAATCAAGAAAAACTTAGATTGTAGCATGCTTGGTGACAGAGATGAATGTTTCCACAAGATTAATTCCAGAGTTTTGATGGAATCCTATTGCAACAAGCTGAGATTTCTACTTTTCTATATGAACATCATGAAGACGTTTGATGCGTAATACCCATTTACAACCAACAACATTTTGAGATTTTTGTGAAGAAACCAGATCTCAAGTGTGATTTCCAGGAAGTTAGTTAAATTATTCACTTTGAGACCCACACCACTTTGATCCTTTAAACCCTAAGCTTGATCAAAACAAAAATGCATAAGCATTGCTCCAGACTCAGTA
Source organism: Moricandia moricandioides (assembly GCA_905132885.1). Classification (NCBI taxonomy): domain Eukaryota; kingdom Viridiplantae; phylum Streptophyta; class Magnoliopsida; order Brassicales; family Brassicaceae; genus Moricandia; species Moricandia moricandioides. Next base: position 99,192 of record CAJHQQ010000586.1, read on the forward strand.
TCAGAGCACTGCATTGTAAGACCATATTAAAGATTTAGTTTCCGAATTTGATTCATTGAGTGAGTTTTCATATGTTTCAAAGTTTGCGGATGAGCAAATTTGCTGAATTATATGATTTTGAGATTTTTACTGTTGGCGCTTTATCATTCACTTCTAGCTCGAGATCTTGTTCAATTGGTGAAGTAGTCTCCGGTCGATGATCAGATGTATTCTCTTGGGATAAAATCATGAGTAAGAACCTGGAAATAAGAAGCCGAAAAATAGATTTTCAGAATTCAACATGTCGTGAGAAATAAACTCGAGCAATGAAAAGATTAAGATATTAGTAAGCATTTCGTGTTAAATAATAGACAAGACAAATTCAAGGAGTAGAAGGAGGAGTTGTTTTATGAGAAGGGTAAAGACATAATCATGGATATCGACACACAATTACATGGAGTTTTGAGTAGTTTGGTTCTTATTGAAATAGTAGAGCAAAGGTGACTGATGAGAAAGATGTGGTGCGGACACTCAGTTGATTAGGGGGCTGACTGGTGTAACCGCAGCGGTTGCGGGCGTTTGCGGATGCGGGTGGTTGCGGTTTTATGCGTTATTAAGAGATTTGGACGATTGGTAAAGCGGTTAAAAATTGTTGCGTTTGCGGGATACTTATGACTGGTTAACTACCAAATGCAAAAGTGGTTAAATATAAATGAAAAATATTTATATTCTATATAATTATAAAAATATTGAAAATCATATTATTATAATAAATATAAATATTATATTTATAAAATTATATTATTAATTTTTTTAAAAAATATATAAATATTTTTCTTTAAAGTTTTATAATATAAATTAAAATATAATATATATATATATATATATATATATATTATTTTTATTATTTCAATTTTAAATTTTAATTAAATAGTATTTATTTTTTATTTATATAGTTTTTTTGAAAAAATAATAATTTTTTGACCCTCCCGCAACCGCCCGCAACCGCAAACGCTAGCTGGAACCAGCTTTTGAATTTTAGAGGTTTATAGCGGTTTGAAGTGATTTGAAGTGATTTATGGCGTTTTGTATGATTGTTGCAAAACGCCAACAACCGCTATCAACCGCAAAAGCTGCGTTTGCGGGTGGTAGCGGGAAAACCAGTCACGCCCTAGATAAACAATTTTTCCAAAACTTAACTCCAATATATATACAGTAAAGAGGAATGAAATATGATACATAGGAATGTTTCACTATATGTATTTGTTGTCGTTCTGTAAGTCCATTGGGATGTGAGAGGTGTTGTATAATGAGAGATGCCATATGTGAATAAGAAATATGCCAACTTATTAAACTCTTCACCATTATCGAAATATAACATCTTAATATAACGATTGAGCTTGTTTTTTACCAGATTCTTAAATGGAAAAAAGTATTGAATTACCTGAGACTTCATTTTCAAAGGATAAAGCTAGACATAGCGAGTGTAATATTTAAGAAAATATCGTGTACTTATAACCATCCACATATTAATTAGGGAATGTCCAAATATCCATGTATCTTAAATAAGCAGTCCAATAGATTGCATAAAATTGAATAGGGCTGGGCCTTCGGGACACCAATTGTTTTTTGGTTCGGGTTCAATCGGTTTTGAATTTTTGAGATTGTTAATTTCAGCTCCATTTGGATATTGTAAAATTTGGTATGGCTTTGGTTCTAATTAGGTTCGGGATTAGTCGGTTCAGTTCAGGTTTAATACCATTTCTATAAACCGGATGAACCTGATATAATTTGAGATCTTAAACGGGTTTTCGGTTCTAAAATACTGATTTGTAAGCCAAAAAAAATCCAATAAAATAAAGATCAAAAATCAAAACTTGAAATGAGACAAGAGAAATACTCTTATCATGAAGCTCTTTGTATATATTTACAGGTATTTTGAATAATAAAAAAAATTTGTATATTTTAGATATTTTGGATATTAAATTTAAAATTAATTAATATATTTAGTTAAATAAATTTGATTTGGATATTTTAGTGTATTCAAAATATTTTGATTCAGATCGGATTTGGCTCCTTTTCTCTAAATACCAAAGTTTTGAATCCTTTCGGATATTTAACCATTTCGGTTCGGGTTCAATATTATATTTTTGATTGAGTTTGGTTTGGTTGCTTCGGATTCCAAGATTCTGGTACTTTGCCAAGCCTAAAATTGAATGAAAAGTTCAAGATACTAACTTATAATAAATGCAATAGTTGACATAATTATGTTTACAAATCTGTTGCTATGAGAACATACGACACGATGTTTAACGGCCCATGAGGTCTAACTAGGGCCGGATATTTTATCCGTTAAATTTGATTCGATTCGTTGTTCATTTCGATTCGATCCGTAAAATCCGCATATCCGTAAGTCGTCGAAGCAAAGCAAATACTAAAAGTTAATATCCGTTAGAAACTGATGCGACCCTGACTAGCATCATGGACCAAGGTATCAAAATCAGGTACGAACCAACTAGACAATTGATCATAGCTTGGCTTAATGGGCTGTTTATGGGCCTTATCGGTTTGATCCATGAAGTTCTAGAGTGAGAGAAGCTAATGGATTTGAAACAAAACATGGAAGCCTTGTTCTCATTCAGAAATCAGTGTTTGAAGTTGTTCAAGAAAGATCCAACAAGAAACTAGAAGTCATGGTCGAATAATATATCAATTTGACAGAAATTCTTTGACCGTCAACTAGGCGAAAGGACGAGACAAGCCGAAGAGTTTTTCGACCACAACTTTCAAAATTTGGTCAAGTCTTTGGTCTTTGGTCAAGTCCAACATATTTATGTAATTTGTATTTCCTAGAATAAGTTTAGACCTTTGGTCTAACTCATAGCCTATTATCATGGTTTTGAAAACCGGATCGGACCGGCCGCTCGAACCGGTTCGATCGTGACTCGTTGAAGAATCGAGTCCGGTTTGGTTTAAAGCTCAAATTTTATATAAAAGCTAGCTATTGTATTGTTTCGCTCATTCAACATTTTTAATCGAAAACCTTTATATTTTATTCTTGTTTAATCTTTTGTTCTTAATCGAACATCGTAGCTTCTAAGTCCTCGGAGTGAGTCATATCTTCGGGCTTAGGAGTTGGAATATTAAGGGTCTTCCGCAGCCCTTGTGCGACCATTTGATCCACGTCCTTTGATCGTTTGTGCTTTCTAGCTCATTCGGTGAAAGGCTTATCCAATCCTTCAACGTTAGAGTGATCCTTCAATTTTGGGCGTATCAAAAACGAAAAAAAACAACAAATACTAAAAAAATTAAAACTGGATATCCAAACCGACATTATACAAATAGATGTATATTTATAAATAAATATAGATTTTTATGTGTATAATTTAATAAAATTATTATTTTAACATATCATTTTATTAATTTTATTTAAAATTTACTAATAAAATCTTTATAAAAGGACAATTTTCTAAATTTTGTGTGTTTATAATAAAATTTTATTAATTTTAGAAACTTATAGAAAATAGAGTTTCATTAATTTTAAGTTTTCATTTTATATTATGTAAAAATATTTTTTTGAAAACAAATTTGTTCAGTTTTTCTAGATTTACTTGTAGTAAACAAAATAGATGAGATATCCGTAAATATCCGTAAATATTCGCAAATATCCAAAAAGATCCGGATATCCAAAAAACCGAATATTCGCATTTCTTCGAATCAAAGCAAATCAGAAAATCATATATCCGTAAGGTACGAAGCAAATCACAAATACTGAAAGTTATAGGGTTTTTGATAATGTATATTTTTGCAAAATGATATTTAACTTATGCTATTTTTAGCAATTTCTCTTAATAATATATTTATTATTTACATACCTTTTTGTTCATCCACAGGCAAAGCGCTCTTGTTTACGTCTCCAACACAATATTTTCTGGCACTATCGCCCTCACTACCGGCTTCTCACCACAATCGCCTCCGGCTTCTTTTTCCTCCTGTTTCTTGGTATTGTCGTCGTTGGTTTGCTGGCATCGGCAGTTTTCTTGTCTTTTAGTTGTCTCCTTCTCTTTTCCCTTTACTTATTCAGCTTCCGAAGGTTTTCTTACCGTCGTGGTGTTTCCCGTAACAACATCGTGATTTGATTTTCCACAGCCCATTTTTTTCGTATCCCACTAATAAAATCAATTGATTCTAATGAAGAGATGATAGAAAAAGATGAATATTTTTTATGGTTTTTTATTGAAAGGAGATTAACAGAAACGATAAACCAATTCCAGTTGTTTTGTTTGTTAATTACTTTTATGATTTCAATTATGAAATCAACACTAAAACCTAATTTAGATTTGTCTTAATTCAATCCTAATATAAAGAAGATAGAAACACTAACTTTCATCCATGCTTGAATGCAATTCCACCAATTAATCTTCTCCCCTTTAATCTTTTCTTTGGTAATTTCCTTGATGGACAAGAAATCTCAAACTTCCTTAATCTCTTTTTTTTTGATCCTTTTGTTGTAAAGTATTTTTAGAAAGAAATGATTTTCACGTTATGTTCTTTAGCAAGTGTACGTGTCTTTTATAATAAGGAAGGGATGTGTGGTTTGTTTTAAACACAACTCTTCATTCATTTAATTGCACACTATACACTCATAATTATATATATATATATATATAAAATTAATCATATGGTAATCATTCCCTTATGACTACCTTTATATATATATATATGATCATGAAATTAAGGACATTTATAAACATAAGGTAAAGTAGGAGGGTTATCAATATACCCGGATTCTAACTCATTAATCAAAACCAATTCATCACGGTATCGTCGTTTATATTAGAATCTAAAAACATTAATATGAACTTAAACTTTATATTAAACCAATAGATACATAGGTCACATAGAATATAAAATTTTCTTACATTCTCCCACTTGACCTTTGTGTCGACTTAAGGGTTCAGTAACTTTAATGTGCACTTTTACATCAAGTTCGCTTGATCTTCACTAAAATTTAGAAATGATCGAATCATGGCGGTTGTATGTCGTTTAACCGGCATAGTACTTTCCATGTATCACAAATCAATTCTAATTCTGTATCAATCCTTACATGAGAAGAACCTTTATTTCTCAAAACAAACATATGTTATCTACAAACCATAAGTGTATACACATACTTTAATGATAACATAATTAATAAATCAAAAACATAATCTTTAAGTGAGTTCTTTGTGTCAAATACATAATAAGCATCCCATAACTAAAATAGCAAAGTCTTATCTATAATACCCATACGCTCTACATGGTCATTGAATGCCTTGGGTGGTAAACCTTTAGTTAGTGGATCCACTACCATCATATCCGTCTTTATGTGTTCAAATGACACTCTTTGTTTCTGAACTTCTTCTTTAACAGACAAGTAATTTAGCTCCATGTGCTTAGCACCCTTCGAGTACTTGCCATTCTTTGAAAAGAAGACATCTACAGAATTATCGCAATAAATTCTCAGCGGTTTGGCTATAGTGTCGAAAATCTGAAGCCCTGAGATAAAATTCTGCAGCCATAGTGCATCAATTGTGGCCTCAAAGCATGCCACAAATTCATCCTCCATAGTAGAAGTAGCAATGACAGACTGCTTTCCACTCTTCCATGATATTGCTCCCCCAGCTAATAAAACAAGTAGCCAAACGTTGATTTTCTTCTATCAACGCATCCGGCATAGTCTGAATCTGAATATCCAATAATTTCCAGCTGATCAGATCTCCTATATGTAAGCATGTGCTCTTTGGTGCCTTGCAAGTACCTGAGAACCTTCTTTGCAGCTTTTCAGTGGTCCATTTCGGGATTACTTTGATATCGACCCAACATTCCAATAGCAAAGTTGATATCGGGTCGAGTACATGTCTGAACGTAGTTCAAACTCCCAACCACCGATGCATAGGGAATTCTTTCCATTTCTTTACGCTCCAATTCATTTTTAGGACATTGCATTTTACCAAACTTGTCCCCTTCTGAATTGGAGATATTCCTGCAGAGCATTTTTCTATCTCATATCTCGCTAAGATCTTATTGATATATCCTTTCTGAGACAAACTTAACAGTCCTTGTGATCTGTCTCAGAAGATTTCTATCCCGATCACATAAGATGCCTCACCCATATCTTTCATTTCAAAGTTCTTAGAGAGATACTTCTTCACATCATGTACAATACCCATTTCATTTGCAGCAAGCAAAATATCATCAACATATAGGACTAAAATCACAAACTTACTCCCACTGATCTTAATGTAGATACATCAATCAACGATGATCTCTACAAAACCATATGACGTGATTGTATCATTAAACTTTATATACCATTGTCGATACGCTTGTTTTAGTCCATATATTGACTTTCTCAGCTTACACACTAAATTTTCTTTTCCTTCGACCACGAAACCTTCTGGTTGGTCCATATATACTTCCTCCTCAAGATCTCCATTCAGAAAGGCGGTTTTCACATCCATCTGGTGAAGCTCAAGATCATAATGGGCCACCAAAGCCAAAACAATTCTAAGAGAATCCTTCTTTGAAACATGAGAGAATGTTTCTTTATAGTCAATGCCATCATTTTGAGTGAAACCTTTCGCAACAAGGCAAGACTTGCGTCTTTCAATTAAAACCTTTCGAGTCGCGTTTAGTCTTACAGACCCATTTACAACCATCGGGCAACTCTACTAAGTCCCGTACATGATTATCACTCATAGATTTCATTTCTTTTTTTGAAGCATCAAACCACTCTTCAGAATTTTCACTTTTCATGGCCATTTTGAATGAGATCAGATCATCATCCATGCTTATGTTACATTCATTTTCAATAGTATAAACCACATAATCGTTAGAAATGGCAGATATTCTTTCTCTTCCAGATCGCCTTATAGGTATTTGTAGTTCACTATTCTCTTCTTGAATAATGACATGTTCATCAACAATATTTTCAACTGGTGGAACTGGCACATCATTATGTTATTCTATTGTGTCATTAAACTCAGATGTAACAACAGGAACAACTACCTCAGGTGGAACTACAAGAGAAGAAACTTCAACCTGAACTTCATAAATGTCCACCTTTCGCGGTTCACCACTCCCACTAGTTTCACCATTTTCAATGAACCTAGCATTACCCGAATCAACTATTCTCGTACTATGGTTAGGGAAATAAAATGTATACCCCTTTGATTTTTCAGGATAGCCAATGAAAAGTCCACTGACTGTCCTAGAATCAAGTTTCTTCTCATGTAGATTATATAGCCTTACTTCTGGTGGACAACTCCACACACGTAGATGTCCTAAAATAGGTTTCCTTCCCGTCCACAATTCATAAGGGGTCTTAGGAACTGCCTTACTAGGAACCCGGTTAAGCACATACGTTGCAGTTCTTAATGCATATATCCACAACAAGAGGGGTAAAGAGCAATTACTCAACATCCTCTTAACCATCTCTATTAAGGTACGTTTCCGCCTCTCAGCTACACCATTCTGCTGAGGAGTACCAGGCATTGTGTATTGTGCACAAATGCCTCTACTTTCAAATAATTTTGCAAATGGACAAGGACATTGTCCACTTTCATTGAATTTTCCATAAAATTCACCACCTCTATCAGATCTCACTACTTTAACCTGTTTATCTAACTGCCTTTCAACTTCATCAATGAATACCTCTAGAACATTCACAGACTTAGACTTTTCATGCAGTAGATAGGTATATTCATATCGTGAGTAATCATCAATAAATGTGATGAAATATTTTTTTCCACTCCATGAAGGAGCATCGAAAGGGCCACATATGTCGGTGTGTACTAACTCAAGAAGCTGAGTGCTTCTTGTGGTTGGTTTCTTTAAAGTATGTTTCGTTTGTTTTCCTTTAATGCAATTTATGCATACATCTAGGTCACTGAAATCCAATTGAGGAAGAATTTCATTCTTTATCAACCTCATAATTCTTTCTTTGGAAATATGACCTAGCCGTTGATGACACAAAAAAGCAGAATTTTCATTAATTGTGCTACGCTTAATGCCTCGACTTTCAACATTAAATAGGGATTCAGAAAATTTTGCATCAAGGTTAAACTTATAAAGTAAATCAAATAAAGTACCATTACCATAAAAGTAATCATTTCGGTACAATGAGAAAACACCATGTGCAATCTTAATACTAAAACCTAAATTGTCCAACCTACTAACATAAACAAGATTTCTAGCATACTCAGGTACATAGAGACACCCTTCAAGATCCACAAGACTTCCCATGTCCAAGATCAATATATACGTCTCAATTTCTTCTATTTGGCCTTCATCATGTTTCCCATGAACAAATATTGTTCAGGTCCTCTTATGGGCTGGATCGAACTGAATCCCAATTTAATATGTGATACATGAGTAGTAGCACCAGAATCTAACAACCAAGTATTATTAGGAACTTCAACAAGATTCATTTCATAGCAAACAAAGATGTAGTGTTTACCTTTCTTGTCGAACCAACCCTTGCTCTTAGGACAATCCTTCTTGAAGTGTCATACTTGCTTACAAAAGAAACACTTCTTTTCTTTGTGGATTTGACTTTGAGGTCCTTTCACGAAGTTTTTAACATTCCTTTTGTTCTTTCTACTTGATGTTCTTTTGCTGCTACTGGCACTTCCAAGACCTACGAGGTTAGCAACTTGATCTTTCATCTTCCTTAATCTCCCCTCCTCTTGAATTAACATAGCCTTTAATTCCTTAAAGTTCCATTTCTCCTTAATGGTGTTGTAATTCACCTGGAACTGGCTAAATTCAAGAGGTAGAGAGTTCATAATGAATTGAACCAAGAACTGCTCATGTACCTTCATTCCTAAGGTCATTAACTTTGCTGACAGATTAGACATGTGCGTCACATGATAGTGGATTGGTTGAGACCAGTCAAACTTCTTTGTAGTTAGCTCATTCATGAGACTTCCTACAATCGACTTGTCAGCCAATTCTGATTGTCAACACTCCTTAATTTTCTCTATGAATTCTCTCGCTTTCTCTTTCTTAGGCATTGATAGCTTAATACTTTCTGACATCGTCATCCTCATAAGGTTCAAGCTCAGCCTGTTAGATCTCTCCCATCTCTCATAACAAGACTTTTCATATTCAGAGCTATCTCCCGTAATAGTTGAAGGTTCCTGATCAGTTAGTATGGCGGAGTCCAAAGCTATTACACCCAGTGTAAACTGGATTTGCTCGAACCACTCACCATAGTTGAGGCCATTAAACTTTACCACAGAGTTAGCAGATGCAAACACATTTGATGAAGCTGCAAGTATTCATACATGTTTACATGTTAGCACTTTTAGACTATAATATATATTCCGACTAATAGAACCCTAAAACTTATATTTTTAGTAACCTTTAGGCAATACTTAAATACAAGTATTTTCAGTGATGCTAATTATATATATACTTTAATATTAATATCAAACACTAATCAAATAAGTATGTTATCTTTGGATATACATATTATTGACTATAGGAAGAAATGATTAATTATTTTCTTATTACTAATTATATTCAATGATCCATGGGTGATCTCCTAGAATATAAATAACAAATTAATTGATCGATCAAACTTTTTGGTCATTTAGCATCTTTGATCTTGATCAATTATAACTTTATAATTTTTTTAATATTTATATGTAAAATAACAAGGTCACTTTGGTGACTTCCATATTATATACATATAAACATTAAAAAAAATATAAGGGAAAATTATTTAAATTATTTAATATTTCATAACACAATTACTCTCTTAATAAAATGCAGCGGAAACATTTTAGACTTAACTATTTATTTTATTTGTAATTTTCTTTTTATAAATTAATAAAATAAACTTCAGTTAAGAATCTATTCATTCATGTCTTTTCGTATCATGTTCAATGGTATTGGCAAGAGCACCATTAACCGAAACATGACAACGATAACTTATTGCATCGTGATTAATTTAAATATGCGTTTACTTTGATAGATAATTCATGTGTACATAACACACTAAATTAATTACCATGTGCTAACGGTCATGCATATCCAGACAAGTGGGATCATATATCATTACGAGAGTGTCATACTTTATTACTTGATCGGGTGACACCATAACATTACAAAAATTATGTATGTAATTAAAAATTCGTTCACACGATCAAGGACGTACCGTACCACTACATATGTTTTCGGTTTTATCTCATATGATGCCGTACTTAATGTCAGTTTTTTTAACTGTGATTTAAAATAAATCACATAAACACTCTTTAAAACGGATGATACCGTATATGTTCACGGAAAAAAAAAATGAATGCATTCTAGATTAAATTAAATAATTAATGCATTCGCCTTTACAGTGACAACGTTAAACTTTTCCGCATGATGGAATCAAAAAACTCATGAGAGCACATGTTAACAAAATTCCAGAATCATATAATCATGCATGCTACGTTAGTTATTTCTAAATTATTTCGAACCAACGCGACTTTATAATGCATTCCAAAACTTTTACCGCAACAGAAATAATGAACACATGTCTAACCACATTAAGAAAGTAACCGTATTAAGTTTTCCAGAAATTGAAAAAACATTAAAAATCATTTACACAAAAGTCATGCATGCACTACGTTAATGTTTACGTGTGTTCCATAATCTGTGTTAACGTTCAAAACACAACTTCCATATGAATTAAACAAAACTAAATTGGCTCTAATACCAAACGTTAATTACTTTTATGATTTCAATTATGAAATCAACACCAAGACCTAATTTAGATTTGTCTTAATTCAATCCTAATATAAAGAAGATAGAAACACTAACCTTGATCCATGCTTGAATGTAATTCCACCAATTAATCTTCTCCCTTTTAACCTCTTCTTTGGTAATTTCCTTGATGAACAAGAAATCCCAAACTTCCTTAATCTCTTCTTTTTTGATCCTTTTATTGTAATGTGTTTTTAGAAAGAAATGATTTTCACGTCATGTTCTTTAGCAAGTTTACGTGTCTTTTATAATAAGGAAGGGATATGTTGGTTTGTTTTAAACACAACTCTTCATTCATTTAATTGCACACTATACACTCATAATTATATATATATATATATATGTATATAAAATTAATTTTATGGTAATCATTCCCTTATGACAACCTTTATATATATATATATGATCATGAAATTAAAGACGTTTATAAACATAAGGTAAAGTAGGAGGGTTATCAATATACCCGGATTCTAACTCATTAATCGAAACCAATCCATCACGGTATCGTCGTTTATATTAGAATATAAAAACATTAATAGAAACTTAAACTTTATATTAAACAAATAGATACATAGGTCACATAGAATATAAAATATTCTTACATTGTTGCCTTGTGAGTCACTTTTTGTTAGAAAATGTTCTTTTGTTTGTTTCCTTTTCTTAACAGAATAGAAAAGGTTATGTTTAGTTAGAGAGACACGAGATCTCTATATAAAAACATTCATGAGAAAAAGGGAAAAAAAGACAACATTTAAATAAATGACTTTTTCTTCCCAATTGTTTTTGAAAAGATATGTATGGTTGGACTAACAAGTAACTTGAATACATTATATCAATGAAAACGGTGTGTCATTTTAGATTTATAATTTTGTTTTAAAAAAGTGACATTCTACAATCTTAATATAACTTTGTACATTAAATTCAGTTTCTACCCTTTTAAATAACTAATAGATTTTTATTTAATTAATTATACATTAAAATATAGATATATTAGAGGAAGTATCAAAGTGACATTTATTAAAAAATAGAGGAAGTATTAATTGAATGAAGCTAATAAAATTTGATTAAAATATATTTAAAAGGTTTGATAGGTAGTAAAAGTAACAAGTGAATTCATGTTTTAGTATTAGATAATATCTGAATGTGAGAAAATTTAAGCAGACAACGGGTCTAATGAGCTGATGTCAATACTCATGATCATGGAGTCATGGTATAGTTTTTCGTTTAAAACTCTCTTCTACTCCTAAGAGCGGCGAGCCTACAACAATATCTCATCACAACATCTGCTATAGACAACTTCATTCACTCTAAACCCAACTAAAATCCGAATAAAACACCAAGTAGCACCAATTCATCCAAATATATCTACTCATCTATTTCACCTGAATAGGGAGAAAAATAAGTTAGTACCAGAGGATCACTCAGTATGGTATGTAATGCTAAACCCGAAGTCTATTGACTCGGACATAACACTCCAAATGTATATAATTTAACCCTAACATGAGACATCACTGCACCTAGAGCGCCCAAAGAGCAAACAAGGCTTCTAGTTAAAAGATTAGTGCTCGCACACCCCCGAATAGAGGTCTCCCCCTATAAGAGAATTATTGTATGGGACTAGTGCCTTGACACACCGCCCGGAGACGCTTATCGACCTCTAGGCTATGACTATACAGGTCGACTCAAGCTGGTCGTAGCATCACCCCAACGCATATGTACGGCCTACAAACCAGCTACAAACTTACATCTCTTAATACACAATTATACATCTCTAAATGAAACAAGTAAGGTTAAACCATCTAACATCCTATATCTGGTTTAAGCAAATAACCAAAGACTATATCTAGCAGAATCCAAAGAAGACTCAAGACAGACTCAATTCACATAGACTGGACATAATAAAATTAACTATGTATATTCAAATTTCTTCGCCATGTACAAGAAATTAGAAGAATAATCCTCACCTTAGCGTCTCATGAAACACACCGCCTTGACTAACCAGATTCGGTCTAGATTCTGACTTGAAAAGATTGATTCTTTGGTTGGTTTGTGCTTGAAACAATTTTTGGTACATGTTAACAAACAAAACTAAATTTGAAGTTATGATCATAGCATGAAAGTAACAATACTTAACATGCGGGAAGATAAGTTATGTGATATCACGTACATAAGGATCGACTTTTCATTAGAGGACAAATGGTGATGATGACATTGTGACTGAAACTACGCTGGTGAAGTGAGTAGATCGAAGAAGCAATGCAGATACACTGTGATGGTGACGAGTGATCCAAGGATGGTAAGGAGAAGCTTTTTTTTTTTTACTAAAAAGGCTTTCAATTTTTTAAAAAAAACATAACTATTACATGATAAGCTGAGAAGTCTTATAGTTTGGGAAAGTTTTCATGAAACAAATTTCACGAAAGATTGAATCTCATACCTATGAAATAACAAAGGTAAAGACTAGAAGTCCAACAATGCAATGAAAGGCAATAACTAGTGATAAGAACCACAGCCATGACGGCCACACTTTCCTCTCTCTTGAACCGTCTTTCATTCCATGTCTTGGTATTTGATAGGAGGTTTTGTCTCCCTCCCACCCCTTGACAAGCTGATTGAACTAGAAAGCTATGAGCTTCATCCATAACTCCAAGTACTGTGAAACGAGAAGGACACTCAAATCCACTCACTTAGGGTGTTGTGGTTAAGGGATCAACAACTGAAGTTTCTTGGGCCTCATTGCTAATACTGGTTAGTGGAGAAAATTCATTTTGAATCTACTAATGTGGATGAAGTGTTGGAATTACTTAACGCAGCCTCCAAAATCGGTTTTACGGCATGAGTGATGTCAGGTTTGGATTGGAGATCTTCCATCTTTTTGGTAAGACTTTGAACCACAGAGGAAGCATAATCTAAGGTAGTGTACGAGAAGTTTCTGGTGGCCTGTTGATCCTTTTGATAGATAGTTTGTAATGATGAGGTAGAGTTATCACTTTGATGCAAGATAGCATCAATACCCACAGTAGGGATCTCAGCATTGATAGAAGCATAATTTGACAGCAAGTTTGAGTCTTATGGCGGCTTGAGAGGAAGGAGACACCTCTTAGTTTTGTGGCCTAATTTACCACATCTTTCACAAGTGTATGAAATACACTATACAAACCATTAAAAAGGAATATGCTGCCCTATCTATCGTCAAGAGCGATAGGCTTCGAAAAAGCTCTATCAAAGACCATCTCAAGTAACACCTTATCTTCACCTAGACGAGGTTTGTGTGTTATAATAGGTTCTTCTAATCCTGAGGCAACATGAATTATTCCTAGTCTTGAGTAGCAACTGTTTGGGATATTCTTTGACCCAAACCGGAAGTGTAGATATTTCAGGGATTTTAAAAGAGCTTTCGGGAATCCATGGCAAGACAAAAAAAAGCAAACAATCATCAGTATGAAAAACTCCTCGTTTTATAACCCATTGACGAGTAGCTTTGTGCGGGATATGAAACATAAAGGATATATCTCCAAGCTTCTTGCAAGTAATCTTACAACTTTTACCCAAAGTTCTATTAACCACAACATGCTTGGGGGTAGAGAAAACCTATGGAACTTCATGTGATATACTCACTACAAGAAAACAGGCTCATTCCGAGGGCCGAAATCGTCGGTATGTCGTCGGAATAAAGGTATTCCGATGACATACCGAGGAAATAAGTCCTCGGAAAAAACTCTTCGGAATTTCATTTTCCCTCGGAATTTCCTCGGAATATTCTGACGGAATTCCGAGGAAACAATATTCCGAGGAAACTGTGAGGACGGCAGTTCGTCGGAAAAGTCCTCGGAAAATACCGAGGAGCGTCTCCCTCGGTATATTCCAAGGGATGTTATTCCTCGGAATTTTCCGAGGAACTGTGTCCCTCGGTATATTCCGAGGAAAATTTCCCTCGGAAAATTCCGAGGAACTCTGTCCCTCGCAAAATTCCGAGGAACACAGTCCCTTGGAAAATTCCGAGGGAAATGTTCCTCGGAAATTTTCGAGGGACTCGTTCCTCGGAATATACCGAGGGATGCACTTCCTCGGAAAATTCCGAGGGACAAGTTCCTCGGTATATTCCGAGGGAAATGTTCCTCGAAATTTTCCGAGGGACTGTGTTCCTCGGAATATCCCAAAAGAATATATTTTTGAAAAAAAAATTAAATTTTTGAAATTTAAATTCAAAAATATAAAATTAAAATTAAAATTAAAAAATATATTATATAAAATTCAAAGTCATACAAATAAAAATAAAACATTCAGAGTTTTTTTTTTAAAAAAAAAAACTACGGGTTTTGGGAATTCGGGTCTGGCATGCTCGGGAACACCTCGTTCGGGTGCAACCTCCTCATCATCTCCATCATTTGCTCGTTCAGCCTCCTCTGTGCCTCAAAGCCCGCCTGTTGAGTCGCCATCTGGGTCTCCAACGCAGATATGCGATCATCTTTGTCTTGCAACTGACCCATTAGTACTTCTGGATCAACAAATGGCGGTGGTGCAACAGAAGACGGAACCGACCGGGACCGACGACCCAAACCGAACAAACGGCCCTTCTTCTTTGGAACCGACTGAAATAGAAAAGTGCCAAATTTAAATAATAGAAAAGATGAATTGAACTTTTAAAAAAGAACTTACCGATTCAACGATTTCGTTGATCCGAACCCGAGGCAAGTAGGTCGAACCCGTCGAATCGTCATCCTCGGTTTGAAGTTGAGACACTCCGTCTTCCAACTGAGTGTCGATAAGGGTGACCACATCCTTCACAACACCATCATCAATCTCGCCGGTCTTCTTGTTGGTATACGCCCTCTTCATTAGGGCGAGATCATCAACCGGCTCGCCCTCATTTTCTTCCGCCTTGAAAAAAAAACATAAATTAAACAAACATTAGTAATTAGAAGAAATGCACAGAAATAAAATTTAAAAACTTAGATAATAGAATAAAAAAAGACTAGCTTACCATGCGATCCCCCAGAGTGGCTATAGATTGAGCACCCAAGTTATGCTTAAAGATGCCCTTCCCTTTACGGTCGCTCATGCGGTTGGTGGAGTTGGTGGAAGATGTTTGTTTCGTCTCATTCTTACTCCAATGAACACCCAACTCTTGCCAGACCGTGGGGTTCATCGACTTTGGGATCTTTTAATAAAAAAAATTGTTAAATAAATAAAAAAATATTTTATTAAATTAAAATATTGTTTAATAAATGAAAACGAACCTTGTTTATTTCCCACTTCTTCTTCCACTCGTGGATCTGCCTCCCATAGTTCTCCATAACTTTATGGACGAAGTAGTGATAGATATACAAAGTTTCATCGGCATTCGAGTTGAATTCTTGCTGAAAATAAAACAATATTAGTAGAAAATTTATATTAAAGATTAAAAATATAAGTAAAAAAATTAGACCGCAAACTGTTGAAACCACAGATGCTGCTTGTCGACAGGGAAGTCGGTGAAAGTCGGATGTCCCTTGTCGAGGGCCGAGTACATCATACGGTTGATCCATGCGCTGATCCCGTTCGAGGATCGGTTGAACCTAATAAAAAGAACAAATTATTAAAAATGAATCAAATTTTAATGAAAAAAAAAGATTTAATTACCATGTTTGACCCCGTCCATGTGGATACGGAGTGAGATAGGGAAGATGGTCACGACCGGGCTGTCGAACAAACTCCGCAACTCTCATCACTCCCGGAGGACCCTCTGGAGCAGGAGCAGGAGCGGGTGCAGCAATGGGAGCGGGAGGAGCATGAGAGGGAAATGGAGAGGGAGATGTATGGTAGGAGCTGTAGGGCGATAGGGAACCCTGAATGGAGTGGCTCCCCGTACCACCACGACTACGACGCTGTCGAAGTCGGCTCTGATCATCATAAGACCTGTATATATATATATATTTTTTTTTAAAAAAAAAAAATCCCAAATAATAGTTTTTAATCACAATAATAGTTTTATAGATATTAAAAATGTTTTTTTTTAATAATTAAAAAATAGTTTAATATTTTTTTAAAAATTATTATTATACATGATTTATATATATAATTACAAAATAGTTTAATATTTTTAAAATAGTTATAAATCGTTTATAAATATTTTTAAAAATTGAAAAACGTTTTGAAAAATAGAAAAACGTTTTTAAAAATCAAAAAACGCTTTAAAATAGTTAATATTAAAAAAATATTTTAAAATAGTTATAAATCGTTTATAAATATTTTTAAAAATTGAAAAACGTTTTTAAAAATAGAAAAACGTTTTTAAAAATAAAAAACGTTTTAAAAATACAAAAAACGTTTTAAAATAGTTAATAATTACAAAAATATTTTTAAAATAGTTATAAATCGTTTATAAATATTTTTAAAAATTGAAAAACGTTTTTAAAAATAGAAAAACGTTTTTAAAAATCAAAAAACATTTTAAAAATACAAAAAAAGTTTTAAAAATACAAAAATAATTCCAAAAAAAACTAAAACAACAATCAAAACAACAATCCTAACTTAAACTATCCATTCAATCCTAAACTATCTATCAAACAACCTATAATCCGAAAATCTAATCTCACAAACCCTAAGAAATTGAAAAATACAAGGTTTACATAGATTCTTACATGATTTTAGAGTTGAAATAGAGATGTGGGGTTGGGTAGTCGGAATCGCCGGCTGGTGTTGAGAGAGATCGGAGAGAAATGAGAGAGATGAGAGAAATGAGAGATGCGGCGGAGAAGAAGAAGAGAAGTGTTGTGTTTTGTATTTAAGAATTCCGACGGACACGGGGTCGTCGGAATTCCGACGGACACGGGGTCGTCGGAATTCCGTCGAAATAATTAACTTAGGGTTCGCGAAAATTTTCACGCGGATTGGTTTTCCCGGGTAAGCAAAATTCTGACGGACATTAATTTCCTCGGAATTTCCGAGGAAATTTCGAGGAACCAGGGATGTGGGTAGAATACCTTTAACAAAATCAGCTATCGCATCCACACAATCTTCAGCCAAGTTATAATCTGTTTTAATGCCCATCAGTCTTGTAGTAGATGATAAAGCTGAATGACCATCTCTGCAACCTTCGTACAATGGTTGCTTTCCAGCATCCAACATATCATAAAATCTCCTAGCTTCTGCATTGGGTAAATCTTCCCCTCTAAAATGATCATTTACCATCTGCTCAGTACCTACACCATAATCTACATCCGTTCTAATAGGTTCTTCTAATATAACCGCCGGCTGAGGTTCGCTAGTACTACCAAGTTCATAATTAGTTTCCCCATGATGATACCAAATTTTGTAAATTCGTGTAAACCCACTCAAATATAGATGAGTCCAAACATCCCACTCTTTAATAACCTTTCTATTTTTACAATTAGAGCAAGGACATCTTAACTTACCTGTTTCTGCTTCCGGTTGTCGACGAACTAATATAGATGACTCAAATATAGATGTTTGGACTCAAATATAGATGAGTCCAAACATCCCACTCTTTAATAACCTTTCTATTTTTACAATTAGAGCAAGGACATCTTAACTTACCTGTTTCTGCTTCTGGTTGTCGATGAACTAACCCCATGAATTTGGTTATACCTCGTTGGTATTCTTCCGTAAGCAATCTCGTGTCCGGATCCAAATGAGGTCGATCGATCCAAGAACGAAAATAATTTGAAGAAGACATGTTTTTTTGAAACCAAATTCGTGATAGTAGGAGGGAAGAAGAAGAAATGGAGTGGAATGAAGAGGAAGAGGGGTGGCTGAATTTATAGATGAAATCCTGCCGACATACTGAGGAAATTCCAAGGAGAACCGACACTTCCTCGGAATTTCCTCGGAATTTTTAAAATCCCCCAATGGCTCTCTAACGGCTACAAAAAGTCCTCGGAATTTTTGAAATAACCGTCGGTTTTTTCCAACGAACCCTGTTTCCTCGGTATTCCCTCGGAATATTTCGAGGAACTGGGTCTTCCTCGGAATTTTCCGAGGAAAATTCCGAGGAAATTCCGAGGAAACCACATTTTTTTCTTTCCTCGGTATTTTCTTGGTTTTTCATCAGAAAATTCCGAGGAACTTAGTTTCCCTCGGTATGTCCCTCAGAATAACGATGTTTTCTTGTAGTGACTCATCCTTGTTCTCGGGACCTAGTTTAAGAACTTTAGAGGGAATAGATACCTCAGGTGTACCATCAAGTACGTATGTCAGAGTATCTACCCAGAAAATATTTTGTGACAGAGGGCTAGATCTTGCAGCCCATGGAAATCGAAGACTTCCATCATCCTTTTATTCCAGAGGAGGAAGCTTGTCAATCGGAGGTTGAAGAGTGCGCGCTGGGTGCTTACTTCATGGTTGTTTGTTTAAGATCTCATCATTTAGGGATGGCCAGAGAGTAGCTAATTGGTTTTTCTACAAGCACACGATCATAGTCTCAAGGGGTACTTGGATCGGGATGAGTTGCAAGAGACTTTAAGTAAAGAGTTGTTTCCCATGAGCCCAAAGAATGGACAAATTTGGCTATATCTTGAGGAGCCTCACCTGATTGTAGAATTGGTACATTGTTTACCTCGATACATAATGTTTCCTTCAACTAAGAAGGTTGATTAAGGGTGTATGAGTCACTCATACTTGAGGCTCCATCACACCAATAGAGGTGGAGGTAACTCCCCTTCTTTTAGACCACTTACAGCACTTCAGGCAAGGGGGCTCCTCTTAGAGAGCTCCACATCACAATCAGCACCAGCAGACAGTACAAGGTTGACTTGATGATAGTAGCTGAAACCGGAGACTGAGTATGGGAGATGACTTGATCAAGAGAGGTTTCTGGAGCATCACATGGAGTGAGAGTGGCTCGATTTGGAAGCTTTGTTCGGATCCAATCGAGGCGAGTACATAAAGTCTTCTGATGGCGATGACACTATGCAGAGGAGAGAAGAAGAAAGGTCATGATGAAGGCAACATGGGAGATGCATAAGAGGGGAGAGGTCACCACGATGAACAGAAGGACCAATTGGTAATGAGTCACGCCGGTGGTCTCTGAGATTCAACGCAATTTGATTCCTAGGGTTTCACCTTTCTTGTCGCATATTTGGGAGCGCGTTTAACTAACGCGCCTTTTTTACTAAAGAGAAGCTTGTTACGCAAGAATATTGAAATCATTATCTCTCTTGCTTGGATCTCGATGGTGGTGGCTCATGAAAGCTCAAATGGTGGTGGTGTGTGTTGAGACCACAATCAACTTCAACAAACGTTTTTAGGTTTCGTTCGTTCGTTCTCGGTTCGTTTGTTAATCACTCGTTCTCTATCTAACTTAACGCGGAAGTAACAAGCAAGTAAATTGAATAAAAGACACAGAGAAATTTAAAAAGTTCAGAGCCTCGATATGATATACTCTTACCTCTGGGCCAGAGGATTCCGGTAATCCACTATGATGTGTTCAACCTCGCCACCGATCTTAGACAAAACAGGTTTTAGCTCAATGATGCAAGGAGAAGAGATAACGATACAAGCTTATTCCTCAAGTCAGATCCTACTTCGAGCTTATATAATACTCTTAGGATAACTCCTAACCTAATTGAATATATCTCTTTCCTTTATTCAATAGGAATATTTCCTATTCTTGATGTTTTTCAGTTTTGGAACAATAATATCCAACAAACTCCACCTTGAGTCAATAACTGAAAACATCTTCATAGTGATTTCACTTCGAATCTTTACATTGGCAATGACGAAGCTATATTCAGGCTTTAGTCACCTTCAACAACTCCAAAGCGTCGCTTAACTTGTTCACCGGCACAACCTTTGTCAAAACATCAGCCGGGTTTCTTGAGGTTGAAATCTTCAGCACCTCCACCTCTCCACAAGCGATCCAATCTCTGATAAAGTGGTACTTTGTAGTAACATGCTTAGTCCTCTCATGATAGACTTTGTTCTTCGCCAAAAAAATCGCACTCTGCGAATCGCACCATATAGAAACACACTTCTGCTCAAATCCAAACTCCTTCAGTAACCTCTTAATCCGAATGCTCTCTTTCAAAGCTTCAGACAATGAGATATACTCATCTTCAGTTGTCGATAAAGCCATCACATGCTGCAAATTCGACCTCCAGCTAACAGTGTTTCCTCCTACCTTGAATACGTATCCAGAAATCGATCTTCTTCATTCTGTCCAAGTCAGCTGCATAATCAGAATCACAAAAACCTTCAACCGAAAACTCTTTTCCCTTTGTATAAGTTAGACATAACTGAGATGCCCCTTTGATGTATCTCAATAACCACTTCATGGTTTCCCAATGCAGTTCCCCATGTTTACTCATAAACCTACTAACCAGACTAACTCCATAGGCTAAGTCAGGTCGCGATCCTACCATAGCGTACATGATGCTTCCTACAGCACTTAAATATGGAAATGTGTTTGTGTCTAACACCTCCGAATCAGCTTCCACAAAACACACGTTTTTAGGTTTCGTTCATTCTTGGTTCATTTGTTAATCGCTCGTTCTCTATCTAACTTAACGCGGAAGTAACAAGCAACTAAAGAGAATAAAAGACACAGAGAAATTTAACCAGTTCAGAGCCTCGATATGAGCTACTCTTACGTTTGGGCCAGAGGATTCCGACAATCCAATATGATATGTTCAACCTCACCACCGAGCTTAGACAAAACAGGTTTTAGCTCAATGATGCAAGGAGAAGAGATAACTATTCAAGCTTATTCCTCAAGTCACATCCGACTTTGAGCTTATACAATGCTCTTAGGATAACTCCTAACCCTAATAGAATATATCTCTTTCCTTTATTCAATAGGAATATTTTCTATTCTTAATTTTATTCAGTTTTGGACCAATAATATCCAACAGTCTGGATCTCTAGTGACTCTCGAATCATGGCAGTTCAAATCTGTGGTTTTTCGTGTCGTGAAAGAACGTGATGACTCTGGATCACTTCTCTTTTCTCATCGTGGTCATGTTCAACAATGACATGGATCACAAAGATGATGGATTCGCTGGTGATGGAAGACAACTCTGATGTGATGAGAAGAGATTGCTGGTGATGGAGAAGATGAATCAAAGCATATCAGCTTAGAGAATTTGACTACGTCTCGTTTGATGGCTCGAGAGTTAGGTTTTTAGCTGAAGAAGATATATACAAAATATATTTATAAAACTGGTTAACATGTGGTTTGGTTTTATAGAAATTAAATTAAAATAACCCATAGTTTAATACACTCGGGTCGTTAGAAGTCTTCTCCACTAAAAGGAATTTGTCCTCGAATTCAAATCTGGACCCATCTCCTTGATTTCATCCTCACAAAATCATATCTAGTAAGTCTTCATCGGAGAATTAGTCTCTTCAATGTCCTTCATGATCTCATCTTTCTTCCAACAAAGTTCTATCATCTCTATTACTTTTCCTTTAAATTTTGTTTCATGTTGTTCCAGAACATGTACTGGTTGGATATGCTCAAACAAATTATAAATGAGGTCAACTAACGCCTGCTGTAAAACTAAGCTTTTTCTCTGTGATAATTTTCTTAAGGGCTGTGATAATTTTCTTAAGGGCTGACACGTGAAATACCGTTGGAAACAGTTTTTTGACACAGTGATTTTTTCGAATTTTTCGGTGGTTTTTCTGGCCAAACCGGCGGTCGTCTTGATCATGTTAATAGATCATTGTAAAACTTGTAACGAGTACTACAATCTGATATATTGAAACGTCAAAAACATATTTAAATTGAATGAGAAATGATGTGATGAAGTTGTGATCTTGAACACATGAAACTCACAAGTTGAGTTTTGTCCCACATTGGTTAGAAAAGAGGATTTTGAGCTGTATATATATGACTCCATGATAGCATAATGTAAACAGTTCAGAGAGAGGAGGCACCCCACGCGCGCGCCGCCGCTGCCATCTGGCCGGCTCGGCTCGGCGTGGGCTTGGGCTTGGGCTTGGGTCTTGGTGGAGGGCCTCCGGTCCAATATGATTCTTTTTGGGCCCAGTTAAGCCCAACGTTTTGCCATTTTAATTCCAAAAAACAGCATGACGTTTGTGTTTTAAACGACGCGTAGTTCGTCCAAAACGACAAGCAGTTTATCTGTTCGAAACTGGATCAGAATGAAGAGATCTTGCGGACAAAGTTTCTCAACGCACCACTCCCGAGATTTTCGATAGATTTTTGCTACCGTTTTGAAAAACCGCTCCACTACTCTTCTTTACGCACTTCCGCGAAACGTTTCTTGTTTATCTAAAAACGGTTTGCATTTTGCTCCGTAGCTCTATTGCGAAACATTTTTTGTTACATGAATCATAAAAAAAGGGTTATAAAAACGATTCGTTTGCACAATAACTTTCTCAAGTAAGTTTGTGAAACAATCTACAAGTCTACAGAAACGGTTTATGCGAACGCTTTTAAGCGAGTTTGAAAAAAGTTTTTCAGACTTATATCGATATGATTTGGTGGTTTGTCACGCTTTAAGCGATTTACTAAAAACACCAAAAGATGATAATCAATTTTAAACTGTTATTTATTTGAAATAATATGTTATTTGTTGATTGGAGTCTAATCCGCTTTCATGTTTTCTCAACAGAAAAATGACGGATCCTAACAACACCCACATTGACACCACCATTGATACGCAAACTCCACTCAACGCTGCTCAAAGTGATGCAACCATGACAACTGTTGATGCAACAGCAACAGCAACAACCGCTGCAACAATGACTCCCACTCTTCCAGTGGGAAATGTTGCTGATGAAACCACACGCCAAAGCATGTTCGGTGCTGGTCTCTATCAATCGGGTCCTATTCAAGGAACCACAAGTGCTCCGGTTGTAGTTCCAACTCCTCGGACTGTACCAAGCTTGTTCAGTCAAGGATTAATGCCAGAAAAGTTTGATGGCAAAGGCTTCAAAACGTGGTAAAAGAAGATGATGTCCTTCCTCACAACAATGAAGCTGGATAAACTCACCAAAGAGGACAAGCCCCTTTTCCCTTACGGGATTGATGATGTGTACACTCTTGCAAGTGTTGATAGTTGGTTGCATTCCGACTACATCTGCAAAGGATACATTTTGGGTCGCCTTATTGATCCATTATATCAAGTCTACTGTGAGATTCCCATGTCAAAAGAGCTATAGAGATCACTGGACAAGAAATACAGAGGTGAGGACACTGGATGTCAGAAATATGTGGTTGCAAAATTCCATGACTTCAAAATGGTGGATTCAAAACCCATAATGGGTCAGGTGGAAGTGCTTCAGCTCATTTGCCATGAAATTGTTGCTGAAGGAATGTCCATCTGTGAGATATTCACAACTCTCAGCTTCATCCAAAAGCTTTCTCCAAGCTATGCAGAATTTAAGAACTACCTGAAGCACAAAAAGAAGAAGATGGGACTCGAAGATCTCATTCAGAGGCTTCAGATAGAAGCCAGGAACCAAAATGATGACAAGCTGCTCCAAGCTAAAGAGCATAGTGTCAACGTGGCTGAAATGAAAGGTAAAGGAAAGGAAATTGTCCGATCTCCAGCAAAACCTTTCAAAACAGCTGCAATTTTGAAGGCTTCTGGTCCAAACTTCAAGAAGAAAGGCATTGAGATCAAGGCAAATGTGGAGAAATTTAAGGGAAAATGTCACTACCGCCACAAAGTTGGTCAAAGGACTGCTGAGTGTCGCAGCAAGATCAGAGATGAGAAGGCTCAGGCGAATCTCACTGAAGAAGATCTCGTTGCAGTGGTGACTGAAGTCAACATGGTTGAAAGCAACAACCCTAAGGAATGGTGGTCTGACACTAGTGCCACCACCCACATTTGCACTAATAGGGCGATGTTCAGCACCTACCAGAAAAGCAAGACTCAGGAGAAGTTGTTCATGGGGAACACTACAGTCTCCAAGATTGATGGCCGCGGCAAGGTGGTTCTGAAGATGACATCTGGACGTGAAGTCACTCTGCAGAATGTGAAGCATGTGCCTGACATGAGGAAGAACATGGTCTCGGGAACCTTGCTCAGCAAGAATGGATTCGCCACAACTCTTGAGGCGGACAAGCTCGTGATTAGGAAGAATGGGATGTATTTGGGAAAAGGGTATGTTAAGGATAGACTGGTCAAGATGAATGTAATGACAGTCCTTCCGGAAATTGTAGCTCCAAAATTTTCAATGAATAAGAAAGAGCCAGTTGCTTATTTGGTTAAGTCTTTTAATATATGGCATGAAAGATTAGGCCATGTAAACTACAAATCGATACAAAGATTAATGAATTAAAACTTAATCCCAAAATGCAAAACAAGTAAACAAAAATGTGAAGTATGCGTACATGCTAAGCTCACAAAAACACCCTCACCTCGTGTTGAAAGAACTAACAAACCTCTAGATTTAATTCACACATATTTATGTGAATTAAAATACATACAAACTAGATGTGGGAAAAAATATTTTTGTGACCTTCATAGACGACTGCACAAAATATTGTTATGTATATTTATTACATAGCAAAGATGAAACCTTAGAAAAATTCAAAGAATTTAAACTCGAGGTTGAAAATCAGCATAAAACAACTATTAAAACAGTTAGAAGCGACAGAGGAGACGTGTATGATGGTCTATTTAATGCATTTTGTAAAGAACATGGAATAATTCATCAAACTACAGCTTCTTATTCACCAGAATCTAATGGAGTTGCTGAACGCAAAAATCGAACTCTAAAAGAGATGATGAATGCAATGTTGCAGGAATCTCTGTTACCCCAGAACATGTGGGAAGCATTGCTTACCACTAATTATATCCTCAACAAAATTCCACACAAAGTAACTGGTAAAACTCCATATGAACTATGGAAAGGTAATTTACCTTCGTATAAATACCTCCAAGTGTGGGGGTGCTTGGCAAAAGTTGCGGTACCGCCACCAAAGAAGGTCACTATTGGACCTAAAACAGTGGATTACATTTTCATCGGGTATGCATATAATAGTAATGCCTATCGATTTCTTGTACATAAATCGGAAATATCAGACATTCATGAAAATACAGTAATGGAATCAAGAAATGCATCATTCTTCGAAAATATTTTTCCTTGCAAGGAAAAACAAGGTTCAAAACGAACTCGAAAAGAAAGAGACGAGCACAATGTTTCAGAAACTGAGTCAACTGTCGAAATTTCTGTTAATGATATTTCAGAAAAAGAAAAAGATTAACCTAGAAGGAGCAAAAGAGCTCGAAAGGAAAAATCTTTTGGTGAAGATTTCTTAATGGCATTTTTAGTACAAAATGATCCAAAAACTTTGGCAGAAGCCATGTCCTCACCAGATGCTCCATTTTGGAACGAAGCTGTCAAAAGTGAATTTGATTCTATCATGCAAAATTATACATGGTAAATAAAAGATTTACCACCAGGCTGCAAAGCATTAGGGAATAGATGGAAAATGAAACGAAAGCTAAACCCTGATGAAACACCTGGTTTACACAAAGCTAGGCTTGTAGTTCAAGGATTCCGACAGAAAGAAGGTCTTGACTATTTTGACACATATTCTCCAGTAACGAGAATAACCTCAATAAGGCTGATGATAGCAATCATAGCTTTAAGAGACCTATAAATCCATCAAATGAATGTAAAAACCGCCTTCCTAAATGGTGATCTAGAAGAGAAAATTTACATGAAACAACCTGAAGGCTTTGTTATTCCTGGACAGGAAAACAAAGTATGTTGACTTGTAAAGTCACTTTATGGGCTTAAACAAGCTCCTAAACAATGGCATGAAAAATTTGATAATGTAATGATGTCAAATGGTTTCAAAATTAACGAATGTGATAAATGCATATACTGCAAAACTACCCAAAATGCGTATGTTTTGCTATGTTTATATGTAGATGATATGCTCATTATTGGAAGCAATAAAGATATTATCAATAACACAAAAAAACATGCTCAAAGGAAAATTTGAGATGAAAGATATGGGATTAGCAGATGTTATTCTCGGGGTTAAAATTACAAGAAATTCAAATGGAATTATCTTAACTCAGTCTCATTATGCTCAAACAATAATAGAGAGATTTAAAAACTGCTCTAATAGTACGGCAAAAACTCCGTTAGATCCCCAAATGCACTTGAAAAAGAATTCAGGTGAAGCGGTTTCACAAAACGAGTATGCACGAGTGATTGGAATTCTCATGTACTTGATCAATTGTACTAGACCAGATCTAACGCATGCAGTAAACGTACTTAGTCGATGTACAAGTAATCAAGGTCATACACACTGGAAAGGTATAACAAGAGTACTTAATTACTTGCGCTACATCAAAGATTTTGGGGTTCACTAATGTAAAGAACCAGCAATTTTAGAAGGATACAATGATGCTAACTGGATATCAGATTCTAAAAACTCAAAATCCACAAGTGGATACGTCTTTACACTAGGAGGGGCAGCAATATCATGGAAATCTACCAAACAAACAGTGTTAGCCAGATCCACCATGGAATCTGAATTTATAGCCTTAGACAAAGCAGCAGAAGAAGCTGAATGGCTTAGAAATTTTTTGGAAGATATTCCTATGTGGGAGAAACCTGTGCAAGCTATACGAATACATTGCGATAGTCAATCAGCTATAGCTCGGGCTCAAAATAATCTCTTCAACGGTAAATCTTGTCATATTAGAAGAAGACATAAAACCATTAGACAACTTATCTCAAATGGTGTAATCACAATAGATAATATCAAATCGGCTGACAACCTAGCATATCCATTCACTAAAGGTTTGCCACGAGATATTGTTGCTAAATCATCAAAAGGAATGGGTTTAAAGCCTATAACGAATGAGGATGCTTGATTGCAACCCTACCTATCATGACTGGAGATCCCAAGACGTAAGTTCAAAGGGAAAACAAAATCTACCAAAATCACTTTGAGACTATGATCTCTACCCAACTCCTAAGATGATAAAAGTGCTAATGTGAGAAGGATAAGCATAGAATTTTAATGATTCCATAGCTTCTAAAGCGAAGTATTACTCAATACTTTTCATGGTCAATCACCTAATGAGTGTGAAATGAGGCCGTTTCTAGGAGAATGAATGCAAGGCTATATTCTCTAAGTTCACTCATGAAAACCAGGAATAGTTCAGGGCCACAATGAACACAATAGAGAACTAAGTTCTACGAGAAAATGAAGCTCCGTTATACATGTTGTCTTGGCTTACATAAAACACTGGTTGGTTCAAGACATCATGTTCACCTTCTGGTAAAGTAAACTCGACAGATATTAACTATGAGTGGTTCAAGGCTTAAAAATGCCACCAACTCAAACACAGTGAATTTTTTGCAAACACTCTTGATAAGTCTGTCTAGTCTAGTTAAGATTAAAATTAAGTATAGTAACTAGATTCTATTGAGCCTGCAATTAGTCTTCATATGTTTAGAGTAATTTCTATTCATGTGGGGGATTGTTGGAAACAGTTTTTTAACACAGTGATTTTTTCGACTTTTCCGGTGGCTTTTCCGGCCAAACTGGTGGTCGTCTTGATCATGTTAATAGATCATTGTAAAGCTTGTAACGAGTACTACAATCTGATATATTGAAACGTCAAAAACATATTTAAATTGAATGAGAAATGATGTGATGAAGTTGTGATCTTGAACACATGAAACTCACAAGTTGAGTTTTTTCCCACATTGGTTAGAAAAGAGGATTTTGAGTTGTATATATATGACTCCTTGATAGCATAGTGTAAACAGTTCAGAGAGAGGATGCACCCCACGCGCGCGCCACCGCCGCCGATCGGCCGGCTCGGCGTGGGCTTGGGCTTGGGCTTGGGTCATGGGTCATGGGTCATGGTGGAGGGCCTCCGGCCCAATATGGTTCTTTTTGGGCCCAGTTAAGCCCAACGTTTTGCCATTTTAATTCCAAAAAACAACATGACGTTTGTGTTTTAAACGATGCGTAGTTCGTCCAAAAGAACAAGAAGTTTATCTGTTCGAAACTGGATCAGAACAAAGAGATCTTGCGGAGAAAGTTTCTCAACGCACCACTCCCGAGATTTTCGAGAGATTTTCGCTACCGTTTTGAAAAAATGCTCCACTACTCTTCTTTATAAATTCGTCTCCTCCTTCCTCATTTCTCAACGTTTTTCTCAACGAAAACCAGCAAATCTCCAGCGTAAGTTTTAGAGAGTGTTCGTAGATTTATTAGTTCGTTAGGGTCGTTCACAGGTGAAGCGTGAATCGTCTATCATGGTTGTATCCTGGGCTCTGATTTTTACAAGTCTGTCTCACTACGGAGCGAATATTAAGAGTTAAGGAAAGAGAATCGTCTCGACTCCATGGTCTATATTTCTAAAGGTTTTTCATAACGGGTTTCATCTCATTTTTGAATCGTATATTTCCTTAACATCGCTTTATTTATATCGTTTATATCGATTTGGTTTTTCGGTTTCTACAAATACATCATTAGGTGTATGTAAACTTTGACGACAAAACGAGGCGATAAGCTAGTGATCCACTCAATAAAAATATGTGGTCCAAATAAAGGTCTCCCATATTAACCAAAACATGAAACAATCAAGGAACCTAAAGCGCCCAAAGAATAAACAAGGACCATAGTTATGTGATTAGTGCTTGCACACCCGCAAATAAAGGTCTCCTCTATTAAAGGATTCCTTTATGGGACTAGTGCCCATACAAACTGCCCGGAGACGCTTATCGACCTCAAGGTTACGTCTCAACAGGTCAACTCAAGCTGGTGGTAGCATCACCCCACCACATACATCCGGCCTACAAAAGTACATGGTTACAATCTTACATCTCTTAATACACAATTATAGATGTATATAAGTTCTAAATGAAACAAGTAAAGTTGAACCATCTAATATTTTATATCCGATTTAAGCAAAGAACCTAGACTACTTCATGTAGACTCCAAAGAAGACTCAAGACAGACTCAAATCACGCATACGAGACATATTAAAATTAAGGGTTTTTAGTAATTAAACCCCCCAACTAAAGATGAATCGTAAAATAAACTCTCAACTAAAAATCCTACGAAATAAACCCTCAACTTTAGTTCCGTTAACATATGTTACCCTCCGTCTAAAATTCTGTCACAGAGGGTGATATATGTTAACGGTTTATAAGTTGAGGGTTTATAATCCTGAAACTTAGTTGAGGGGTTTTCTTACGATTCAAAAACAGTTGAGGATTTTTATCACTAAAATACATTAAATATTTTGAAAACTTTATTATCATTTATGCATTGCTTAAAATTGAGTTATAAGCTTTTAAAACTAATTTATAAATGTTAATATATTATTTTATAAATTTTATAACCAATTTATAAAAAAATATAAATATTTTAATATTTTTACAAAATATTAATAGGCTTACTGCCAGTCTTAATATTATATGGGTTGGAAGCTAAAAAATTTATGGGCTTATAAATTATTAAAATTCATAGAATAAATAGGAATAAAAAAATTAAAGTAGAGAGAAGTATTCAAACTTAACGACCTCTGCATTTTTAATGAACATCCAGAACCAATTTTGCTAAGAGATATTCTTAATAAAAATGCTTCATAATTTACTTATTTTTAAGAATAACTGCTATTGTTTTTTAAAGATTCATAAGTAAATAAGTAAATTATTGGCCGTTTTTCTTAAAAAAAATCTTTTGCAAAATTGGCTTTGGATGTTCATTAACTATGTAGAGATGGTGAGTTCGAATATTTCTCTCTGCTTTATTTTTTATTCCCGTGTTTTCTATGAATTTTATTAATTTATAGGCCCAAGAAACTTTTTTAGCTCCAGCCCATACAATGTCCGGACCGGCATTAAACATTATTTATTATTTATAAAAGGTTTTTATTAATTAAACCCCCCAACTAATCGTAAAATAAACTCTCAACTAAAAATCCTACGAAATAAACCATCAACTTTAGTTCTGTTAACGTATGTTACCCTCCATCTAAAATTCTGTCACGGAGGGTGACATATGTTAATGGTTTATAAGTTAAGAGTTTATAATCCTGAAAACTTAGTTGAGGGGTTTTCTTACGATTCAAAAACAGTTGAGGGTTTTTATCACTAAAATACATTAAATATTTTGAAAACTTTATTATCATTTATGCATTGTTTAAAATTGAGTTATAAGCTTTTAAAACTAATTTATAAATGTTACTACATTATTTTATAAATTTTATAACCAATTTATAAAAAAAATATAAATATTTTAATATTTTTACAAAATATTAATAAGGCTTTGTGCCAGTCTAAATATTATATGGGTTGCAAGCTAAACAATTTAAGGGCTTCTAAATTATTAAAATTCATAGAATAATAGGAATAAAAAATTAAAGTAGAGAGAAGTTTTCAAACTTAACGACCTCTGCATTTTTAATGAACATCCAGAACCAATTTTGCTAAGAGATATTCTTAATAAAAATGCTTCATAATTTACTTATTTTTAAGAATAACTGCTATTTTTGTTTAAAGATTCATAAGTAAATTAGTAAATTATTGGCCGTTTTTCTTAAAAAAAAATCTTTTGCAAAATTGGCTTTGGATGTTCATTAACTATGTAGAGATGGTGAGTTTGAATATTTCTCTCTGCTTTATTTTTTTATTCCCGTGTTTTCTATGAATTTTATTAATTTATAGGCCCAAGAAATTTTTTTAGCTCCAGCCCATACAATGTCCGGACCGGCATTAAACATTATTAATTATTTATAAAAGGGTTTTTAGTAATTAAACCCCTAACTAAAGATGAATCGTAAAATAAACCCTCAACTAAAAATCCTAAGAAATAAACCCTCAACTTTAGTTCCTTTAACGTATGTTACCCTCCGTCTAAAATTCTGTCACGGAGGGTGACATATGTTAACGGTTTATAAGTTGAGGGTTTATAATCCTGAAAACTTAGTTGAGGGGTTTTCTTACGATTCAAAAACAGTTGAGGGTTTTTATCACTAAAATACATTAAATATTTTGAAAACTTTATTATCATTTATGCATTGTTTAAAATTGAGTTATAAGCTTTTAAAACTAATTTATAAATGTTAATACATTATTTTATAAATTTTATAACCAATTTATAAAAAAATATAAATATTTTAATACTTTTACAAAATATTAATAAGGTTTAGTGCCAGTCTTAATATTATATGGGTTGGAAGCTAAAAAATTTATGGGCTTATAAATTATTAAAATTCATAGAATAAATAGGAATAAAAAATTAAAGTAGAGAGAAGTATTCAAACTTAACGACCTCTGCATTTTTAATGAACATCCAGAACCAATTTTGCTAAGAGATATTCTTAATAAAATTGCTTCATAATTTACTTATTTTTAAGAATAACTTCTATTTTTGTTTAAAGTTTCATAAGTAAATAAGTAAATTATCGGTCGTTTTTCTTAAAAAAAATCTTTTGCAAAATTGGCTTTGGATGTTCATTAACTATGTAGAGATGGTGAGTTCGGATATTTCTCTCTGCTTATTTTTTTATTCCCGTGTTTTCTATGAATTTCATTAATTTATAGGCTCAAGAAAAAAATTTAGCTCCAGCTCACACAATGTCCGGACCGGTATTAAACATTATTAATTATTTATAAAAATATTAAATATTTATCAATCTTTATAAATTGGTTATAAAATTGATAAAATAATGTATAAAGATTTATAAATTAGTTTTGAAGGCATATAAATCAATTCTAAAAAATGCATAAATGATAATAAAGCTTTTAAAATATTTAATGTGTTTTTGTGATAAAAACCCTCAACTATTGTTGAATTGTAAGAAAACCCCTCAACTAATTTTTCAGGATTATAAACTCTCAACTTATAAACCGTTAACATATGTCACCCACCGTGACATAATTTTTGACGGAGGGTAATGTACGTTAACAGAACTAAAGTTGAGGGTTTATTTCGTAGGATTGCTAGTTGAGTGTTTATTTTATGATTCATCTTTATTTGGAGGGCTTAATTACTAAAAACCCTTTATAAAAATATTAAAATATTTATGAATCTTTATAAATTAGTTATAAAATTGATAAAATAATGTATAAAGATTTATAAATTAGTTCTGAAGGCATATAAATCAATTCTAAAAAAATGCATAAATGATAATAAAGCTTTTAAAATATTTAATGTGTTTTTGTGATAAAAACCTTCAACTATTGTTGAATTTTAAGAAAATCCCTCAACTAATTTTTCAGGATTATAAACTCTCAACTTATAAACCGTTAACATATGTCACCCTCCGTGACAGAATTTTTGACGGAGGGTAATGTACGTTAACGGAACTAAAGTTGAGGATTTATTTCGTAGGATTATTAGTTGAGTGTTTATTTTATGATTCATCTTTAGTTCAGGGGCTTAATTACTAAAAACCCTAAAATTAAACTATGTACATTCAAAGTTCTATGCCGCGTACGAGAAATTATGAGAATAGCTTTCACCTTAGTGTCTCAAGAAACATTCTGGTATGCCTCGGCTAGATTTCACGACTTGAAAAGATTGTTTCTTTGGTTGGTATGTGCTCACCAATTTTTGGTACATATTTAACCTATAAAACACAAGTCAAGTAGCATGAAATAACAAGAACTTATGCGGGAAGATAACTTACGCGATCTTCCGCTCATCACATACACATGTGTTAGTGTAAGATAAGCAAACTATGCGATGTAGAACACATAGTAATACAGGGTTATTCAATTTCAAGAATGACAACTATCTTTATTCTTTTAAAAGTTTACACTTGTTCTTCTTAAAAGAAATAAACCAAACAAGCTCAAGACAAACCTCGACTTGTTTGCTAGTCTTATGCGTTCAGATACCTAAGACAGACTCTGAACCACCTAAACCTTTAACCCCTAGATGCTTTGCTTCTCCTTCTTCGGACGTACAAAACTCTCTATTGCTAAAAGCTCTCTCTGTGTGTTACTCCAACACAGTACCACGACTCCCTCTTATATATCTTTCGAGAAGCCCTAGATCTAATCTATCTACCCAATGGAAACTTTCCATTTCTTTTACTTCAGCGAATAAGCCAATCTCCCTTTTCTCTTTAGATCGATTGCTTCTTCTCCAAGTCTTCCTTTAATATGCCTCTTCATTAAATCTTCCTTTCAATGCATCGGTCTTGGCACGTGCTTTTCATGATCCGTCTCTCTGATGCAGTAGTCCATGTCGCACTTCATGAACTACTTCTGCTCTGCTACATCATCGTCTTCACCATACATCTTCAATCTCCCCCTTTTTAATTCGTCGTCTCACAAGCACCTAAGATAGAAGACAATAGCAACTACAACACCACTAGTATATATGCCTAAGAGTTATTTCAACCACATCAAGACAGTTAAGAACATGCTTAGATTACCAAGCAATCCAATACATATTATCAAAAGATAGCATATGCAAATGCTCCCCCAGAAACTTAGCCAGTCTGAAAACATGGATAAAAAATTGCAACAAGTGGTGCATTAAACATAACACGACAAAACTCCCCCACAATCTTTGTCTTCTGCATCTCAGTCCTCTTCTTCTCCCCCTGCTTGTGAGCACACGGATTAAAAATAACAAGAAACATTAATACTTGATACAGAAAGAACAGTACTTACCTGCTACAGCACTCTGAAGATCCTGAACTATCTCAGCTAGGGCCTGAAGTGCTCGAGTTGTGATGTGCCCTGAATCAGCAGTAGAAACAAATCAAGAAAGTTTGGCTTTTGTGCTTGAGTTTTAAACGAGATGGGCTTGACGATTTATGAAAATATGTTTATGAACATGCTTCAGCCCAAAGAAAGAAAGGCCCAACAAGAAACAAGAAGGTATGGTCAAATAATATATCAATCTGACGGCAATCCAGAGCTCGTCGACCATGCAAAAAGACGAGATCAGCCGAAGAGTTTTGCGACCACAAATTCCTATTTTTGGTCAAAAGTCTTGGTCTTTGGTCTTTGGTCTTTGGTCTTTGGTCTTTGGTCTTGTTCTTTGGTCAAGTTTTAATATTTATGAGTTTTCAAGTTTTTAGATGTTGACTAAACCTTTTGTATTCTTTGCCTATTATATAAAGGCCATTTGATCAATGAAATAAAATAAGTTTTGAGATATTATTTTTGGAACCTTGAGAGGGAATCTCACTTTTTCAATGGTGTGTAATTATCCATTGATCTCATTTGTTTCTTAGCGTGGTTAGCTTCAAGTTACACATCTCTTGTTCTTGGTGTGGTTAGCTCCAAGAAACTCCTCTAATTCGTTGGACTTGTGCGTCATATCAAGCAACGATTGGAACCTTCCTTTGTTGGACCGGTGCGTCACATCCGGCAACGATCGAAGTCTGGTAGTATCATTGGGCCTTCCGTAACCCTTTGTGTCACCATTCATTCCACCAGTTCTCCCTTTGGCGAGTTCATATCCCCTTAGTCTGATTGAGTGATCATGTCCGAATCTAGGACGTATCAAGTCGTGTCCTGTAGTGTCACTTGCAGATCAGCCCGGGTAAGTGATCCCTGAGGTATGGAAACCGATCCAAGCTCGTACACAGATACTTGGCGTGGTCCAGTTCTGGAGCTGGGTGTAGCAGTTTGTGGAACAGGAGTTGGGGCATGAGATGGCAGTCGTGCTTTCCTAGCAGAGCTTCTCTTTGATTAAGCTTTAGCTAATGCCTTTCCTTTAACTACTCGCTGCTCATAGATCTCACCCACCCGTTTGTCCGTCTTGTATGCTATAGGTCGTTCAAGCTTGTCACTGGTGTAGGATGGAACCGCATGCTGTGCTTGGAGAAGTCCCATGATCAACCGAGGGAAAATCAACCAACGTGCATCATTGCACTGAGTAACTCCAAGATTGATGATCTATTTGAACACCATCTTACCCAAATCAACACGAACTCCATGAGCCATCTTGTAGATCAGCCTTGCCCTCTCAAGAGATACGTGAGTCTTGTGAGTAGAGGGGATCCAGTTGTATGCTGCTATAATCATCAAAGCTCAATAACATGGTGTGATATCTGATGTGGTAAGACCATCCCATTCTTTCCTTGTGTTTCCAGTGATAAACGATGCCAAGTCAGTTACTGAAGCTTCATCCAAAGTCGTCTCTGCCTCATCTTCTTCATCTGTGAGTGGCTCCCAGCCTAAGACACTGTTGATGATGGCAGGTGAGAACTTGTACGCATGCCCTCTTACTGAGACAGTCACTTCCTCAGTATCTGCTTCGGTTTTCACACTTGGCAATCCAGCATAAAACTCAGCTACGACTTGTTCAACATAAACACCAAGAGAAGAGACAATTGATTCAATTGACCCCTTCTTAATGATCGCTAAGTACCCCCACTGATCAGTTTCCTTCATATCTATAGTTCGTTCAGAAATTACCTTACGCTTTAACATAAGATCATACCTCTTCTTGAGAGGACTTGGCATTGCTTCAGCACTCTGGTCTCCTGACTTCTTTGATCTCACCCGAGCTGAACCTCCTGCTTCCTTAGCCAAATATGGAGACTTGGCTGCATCTTCTGGTGTAAAGAACTGGGATTGGGTTGGTGTGCTGGTTTCCCCGGTCTTTCTCTGTTTCCCAGAACGCAATCCTAGCCGCTTCAGTACCCTTTTATTTCTTCTTTCCTTTACTGAGACTTCCTCTGAATCAGATCCCAATGTCACAACATCTTCTTTGGGTTCATCATCCACCTTTTTGGCTGATGCAGACTCTGCTTCACTCAGAGTTTTCTCCGTGTCTACAGGCACCAGAGGCAGAGTAGACTCACCCTTATCTTCCGGGGACTAGTCTCCGATCTGAGCTTCTGGCACGGCAGCACTTGAAGACTCCTTCTGCAGCTTCGGATCTGCTACAGGATCTTTGGCAGATGAATCCATTTCAAGACCAGGGGTCCTTTCATCACTCTCCTCCGATTGACCTTTCTCAGTCGCAGTGTTGAAGGACTCGAGCTCCTCAGTGACTTCTGGAAGGGTCGTAGACACCGGTGGATCGTTTCTCGGCGGAGGTGATTCGGGTTCCCCATCAGAGAGTGACCTTCGACTTGCTTCAGCCTCTGCATGTTGTTCTACCTTGGACGATTCACTTTGTTGAGTTGAGTTCTTGGCTTTTCCCATTGTAGAGGTTAGTTTTTTTGCTTGATTTTCGATAGAGAGGAAGAGAGGCTGGGAGATTGGGTTTTTAAGCACGATGGAGAAATTTTAGGGTTTGTGCCCCACTACTTCCCTTAACTGAATGGAACTGAATCAACCTTTCTGATATTGCACTTTTAGTCCCTGACTTGTTTATCCTCTCCTTTGTATACCTACAACATTTAATTTCTCTCATCCAAGCACATAAACATTAGGCACATTTGTGAATTAATGTTGTATCATCAAACTCTCAAGATAGTAATAGAACACAAGTCACAATTCACAATTGGCTGAGTCAAGAATGATATAAAGCATTTAGATCAGTTTATTCACCATTCATGTGATGTTCTTCATGAGTTGGCTCAGTACTTGATCCAGGTTGCACATATGAATCTTTCTAGATCTTATACTCTGGTGCACCCGATTATCTTTTTATGGCTAGCTTTCACATTGTTATGCCTTCATCAATACTGCTGGTTTTCATCTTTTATTCTCGCGCTGTGAAACCCCTCTTGTTTCCCATCATGAATCCATCAGCTTTATCTTTTCTTTTGATTCATTTTTATTGAGCATCTTTCTTAAACATTTTTGGCTCTTTTTTTATTTATTGAGATGGGGGAGCCACATATTGATGTGAAACCTGTACCATCACAGTATTGACGGCATACCAAGCAGCTCTTTTCCACAGCGTTCTCGGGTCCCAAAACCAATCTGAATCATATGTACATCCCGGATCAGCCCTTGCACTACTCTCTGCACAACTTGACTCAACAATCAAGATTACACACACCAATTGCATTTCTTAGTGTGACAAAGCGATTAAATTCAAGAGATTTAGTGAATATATCAGCCAATTGTAAATAAGTAACTACATGTTCAATTACTACCTGATTGTCTTCAACTAATTCTCTGATGAAGTGGTGCCTGATGTCAATGTGCTTCGTCCTTGAATGTTGGACCGGATTCCTCGAGATATCAATTGCACTTTTGTTGTCACAATACACAAGAAAGGGACCTGATTGCAATCCATAGTCAGCTGACATCTGCTTCATCCAGATAAGTTGTGAGAAACAGCTGCCCATGGCAATGTATTCTGCTTCTGCCGTAGAGAGTGATACAGAGTTTTGCTTCTTGCTCAGCCATGAGATAAGATTGTTTCCAAGAAAGAAACATCATCCACTGGTACTTTTTCTGTCATCAGCACATCCTGCCCAATCTGCATCACAATAGTCTACCAAGTTCTTATTTGAATTCTTTGAGTAATACACTCTCAAGCTCTTTGTTCCTTTGACGTACTTGATGATTCTCTTTACTGCATTCAAGTGAGATACCTTAGGCTTGGCTTGATATCTTGCACACACACCAACACTGAATGATAAATCTGGTCGACTCGCAGTCAAGTACAACAAACTTCCAATCATCCCTCGATAGAGCTTAGCATCAACATCTTTTCCAGCTTCATCTCGTGCAAGTTTCAGTGATGTACTCATAGGTCTCTTTGAAACTTTGGAGTGCTCCATCCCAAACCGTTTTACCAAACTGTTAGCATAGGCACTCTGAGAAATGAAAACACCTTTCTCTGACTGAGATACTTGAAGTCCAAGAAAATACTTTAATTCACCACACATACTCATTTCAAACTCTTGAGTCATATCCTGAACAAACGCATCAACCAGCTTCTGTGACGTCCCTCCAAAGATAATATCATCCACATAGATTTAAACAATAATTATATCCTTCTCCACTTCCTTGAAGAATAGTTATACTCCCTCTGATATACTCAGATTCTAACAAAAATTATGTGAGCCTTTCATACCATGCACGAGGTACTTGCTTCAATCCATACAAGGCTTTTTTCAACCGGTAGACATAGTCTTGATGCACTGGATCTTCAAATCCCTTTGGTTGCTCAACATAGACTTCCTCCTGAAGTATTCCATTAAGAAAGACACTTTTCACATCCATTTGATACACTTTGAAGTTTAGTATGCATGCCATCCCCAGAAACAACCGAATGGATTCTAATCTTGCAACCGGAGCAAATGTCTCTTCAAAGTCTACTCCTTCAATCTGTGAGTATCCCTGAGCCACAAGTCTTGCCTTGTTGCGAACGACTTCTCCATGCTTATTATTTTTGTTCTTGAAGATCCATTTTGTTCCAACCACGTTTACTCCTTCTGGTCGAGCAACCAGTTCCCACACATCATTCCTAGTGAACTGCTCAAGTTCCTCCTCCATTGCGACAATCCAATATTCATCACGGAGTGCTTCAACGTGTGTCTTTGGTTCAATTGAGGAGACAAAGCATGCGAATTGCACCATTTCTCTGAAATTTATGACTTTGCCACGAGTCTTCCGTCCATCTTCAATGCCTCCAATCACGTCTGACTTCGAGTGATTACGATGAACCTGTTGAGTTACCGGTTGAGGTAATGTGTCTACCGTTGGACCTTCTTCAATTGTTTCTTTAGTACCTCTTGTTGAGTCATCTTCATCTGACTCCAAATCTCCTCCTACAACCACTGACAGATCATCGAACACAACATTGACTGATTCCACAATCATTTCTGACCGTTTGTTGTAGACCCGATAAGCTGAACTAGACTGTGCATAACCCAAAAAGAATCCCTCGTCACTTCTTGAGTCAAATTTTCTGAGGTAGTTCTTGGCATTCAATATGTAGCACCTGCATCCAAAAACATGAAAGTAACCTAGGTTAGGAGTTTTGCATGTCCACATTTCATAGGGAGTCTTCGTTGTCCCTTTTCTGACATACACACAGTTGATTGTGTAACAAGCCGTGTTGAGTGCCTCAGCCCAGAATGTTATGGCTATTTTGTTACCAATAAGCATTGCCCTTCTCATCTCCTGTAGAGTCTTATTCTTCCTTTCAACCACTCCATTCTGTTGAGGTGTCCTTGGTGTTGCACACTGATGAGCTATTCCTTTTGATTCAAGAAAGGTAGTCATGACTTCATTCTCAAACTCACCACCATGATCACTGCATATCTTTTTGATCCCTCTTTTTTCATTTATGAGTTGGAGAGCCCAGATTCTGAAACTTTCAGGAGCTTCTGACTTTTCCCTGAGAAACCTTGCCCATGTGAATCTGGTGTAGTCATCTACAAGTACGAACACATATCTCTTCCCTCCTATACTTTCTGTTTGCATATGCCCCATGAGATCCATGTGAACTAGATCTAAAGGTGCCTTTGCTTGAACATCTGATACTTTCCTGTGTTGTATTTTGACTTGCTTTCCTTCATTGCATGCACCACACACCATCTTGTCACCGATCTTGAGTTTGGGTACTCCTCGAATCATGTTGTTGTGGACTAGATTTGCCATATTCCTGAAGTCCATATGCCCCAATCGTCGATGCCACAGATCAACATTTCCCTTAGCTGATAGACATTTAACCTTCTTTTCCCACATGTAGCAGTTGTTGCCTGATCTGACACCTTGTAGTACTGTCACCCCATACTCGTTTATAGCACGATAGTCAATTGCTGAGAAGTTTACCGTAAGTCCATCATCACACAGCTGACTTACGCTTATCAGGTTAGCTTTCAATCCTTTTACAAAGTAGACGTTGACCAATTTAGGTACTTCTGAACTACATGTTGTGCCTTTGCCTTGAATGACTCCCCAGCATCCATCTCCAAAAGTTACTTTTCCTTACTTTAGACACTTTGTCTAGACACTCAATGTTTCATGTCATGTGTCTAGAGCAACCACTATCAAAGTACCATGGTTCATCAGATTCTGATTCACTTGAAACTCGCGCCATGTTACATTGAAAGGTACTTCTTGTTTCAGTTACTGCCTTAGGATACAGGTCAGTTTTCTTCATCCATCCTTGAGATGTCTTACCGATTCTTCAGAACTTGTGTTGTCTCCAAACTTGCTTGACCCGTTCCAGATATTTGTGGCAATACTTCTTGTAGTAACCAACCTTCTCACAGAAGAAACATCTGCTGACTTGAACTGAGGTACTTTGTGTCTTGACTTCTTCAACATGTGCAAATCCTCCAAACACAAAACGTGTTGTACCCGTTGAGTTACCTTGCCTTCCAGTGTAGCCAATTCCCATGGTGGAGTTATCAGTTCTTCCACTGCTTAGAATCTTGTCAAGTTGTTTAGTTCCGTGAGCATTTTGATATTTCGATATTGTTGATCTAATTCAGCTTGAAGATCAGCCGCTTTCTTCCTTTGACCAAGTACTTCTTCTCTAAGTTCATCAGCTTGTTTCGCCAGAATCAATTTCTCTTTGATCAAATTCACGCTTTCCTTGGCTAACTCTGCCTCCATGTTGAGGTCATCCCTTAGAATTCGTATTTCACCTTCTAGTCTCGCTTTCTCTTTGGTTAGCACAAGATTCTCCGTGCCCAATTTTATTAGAGTTTCTCGAACCTCCATGTAGCTTTCATTTAGTTCGTTCTCTTGTTCAGTGTCACTCTCAGATCCTGAATCACACTCTACTATTCCCAAAAATGCCACGAAGTTATTCACTTCTTCTTCACTTTCGCTGTCTGAGTCGCTGTCATTGATTCCTATCATTGACTTTTCTGGTTTTCTTCTTCCATCCGACTCACACTCAGCTAGAGTGTGCCCATATCCTTTGCAATTATGACACTGGAGATCTCTTTTTTTTACCGTAGGACATTCATTTCGAAAGTGACCATACCCCTTGCATTCGTAACATTTAATGTCATTCTTCCTGTAGTTCTTATCTGGTTTGGATGTCTTCCTTCCTGAACCGAACTTCTTCTGTCCAGTTTCCACCTTTCTTAGAGCTCGATCAAACCTTCTGACCAAGAGGCTCACTGGATCATTGTCCTCCATCTGATCCTTCTCAACTGATGTTAGAGCAATTCCTTTCTCCTTCTTTCCACCGGACACCTCCATCTCATGTGCTTGTAGCATCCCAACTACTTCATCAAAGGTCATCTCATCTGTGTTACAGGAAACACTCATAGCTGCCTTGTACGCCATGAACTTTGACGGCAAGCACCTCAGGAACTTCTTCACAAG
The DNA here is from genome assembly GCA_905132885.1 of Moricandia moricandioides. NCBI lineage: Eukaryota > Viridiplantae > Streptophyta > Magnoliopsida > Brassicales > Brassicaceae > Moricandia > Moricandia moricandioides. Next base: position 141,099 of record CAJHQQ010000586.1, read on the forward strand.
TTTTTTCTCTTTGTATTTCTTTCCAAGTGTGAGTGCCTCTTGCGCCAGTGAGCTGATCTTTGAGCTGAAGTCTCCAACATATTCACTTTCTTCCATATTTAGCTCTTCAAACCTAGTTGCCAGCATATCCTTCCTCGAACTTTGGACTTCCAGAGTTCCTTCAAAGTGCCTTTGGAGAATATCCCATGCATCCTTCGCTGCCTCACACCCTTGAATCAATTCAAACTGCTTCCTTGCTACGCTGCAGTGTATGACAGATAGTGGACAAGCATTGAACTTCACCATCTTGTTCTCATCATCAGTCCAGAGTTCTTCCAGCTTTGGAACATCTTTCCCATCATCGCCTCTTGCAACAGGTGGCTTCCAACCAGATTCCACAGCCTTCCACGCTAATGGGTCAATACCCTTGATTGTAGCCTTCATACGTGCCTTCCAAAAACCATAGTTTCCTACTTCAAGGATTACTTTGGAATTTTTCACAAACTCGCGATAGCTATCCATCTTACTCCGTAGGATCCTACCTGTTTAAGACAAACACAATACATATACCCGCTCTGATACCAATTGTTACTGTAAGATAAACAAGCTATACGATGTAGAACACACAGTAGTACATGGTTATTCAATTCCATGAATCACGACTATATTTATTCTTTTAAAAGCTTACATTTGTTCTTCTTAAAAGAAATAAACCAAAGAAGCTCAAGACAAACTTCGACTGTTTGCTAGTCTTATGCGTTCAGATACCTATGACAGACTCTGAACCACCTAAACCTTTAATCCCTAGATGCTTTGCTTCTCCTTCTTCGGACATACAAAACTCTCTATTGCTAAAAGCTCTCTCTCTGTGTTACTCCAACACAGTACCACGACTCCCTCTTATATATCTTTCGAAAAGCCCTAGATCTAATCTATCTACCCAATGGAAACTTTCCATTTCTTTTACTTCAGCGAATAAGCCAATCTCCCTTTTCTCTTTAGATCGATTGCTTCTTCTCCAAGTCTTCCTTTAATATGCCTTTTCATTAAATCTTCCTTTCAATGCATCGGTCTTGGCACGTGTTTTTCATGATCCGTGTCTCTGATGCAGTAGTCCATGTCGCACTTCATGAACTACTTCTGCTCTGCTACATCATCGTCTTCACCATACATCTTCAACATGGATCAGGTTTTCATCGGAGGAAAAATGATGATGATGGTGATGTGACTGATACTACACCGGTGAGATGAGTAGATTGAAGAAGCAATGCAGATACACGGTGGTGGTGACGAGTGATCCAAGGAAGGTGAAGAGAAGCTTGTTTTGCAAGAAAAAGTGAGATCGTAATCTCTCTTGCTTGGATTTCGACTGGGGTGTCTTGGGAAAGCTCGGATGGTGGCGGTGTGGATTCCATTGACTCTTGGATCATGGCAATTCAAATATGTGGCTGGTCGTGACAGAACGTGAATGACTCCAAATCACTTCTCCTTTCTCATCTTGGTCACGTTCAACAATGGCAACGATCACAAAGACAATGGCTTCACTGGTGATGGAAGACAACTCTGACGTGACAGTAGCTTAGAGAAATTGATGACGAGGTTTGACGACTCGAGAGTTATGTTTTTGGTTGAAAAAGATATATACAAATTATATTTTTAGAACTATTTTGTTGAGTTTTGATCTCGATTTCTATTTGATTATCGATCTGGAACTTGTATGTTGTTGTTACGTAAACAAGTTTGCACAATGTGTTTGTTTACCCAGTGCTTTCGCTACGTCTAGGGGGAGTCCTTTTTCTCCCAATCCACTAAACTTGTGATCGCCGGAAAAACTCAGTCCGGTGATCAAGAGTGAGATAGTTTACAAGCTTATACAAGATTCTATCAAACATTAACCGTGAATCTTGTTGTTTCAGGATCAGACCTTATCTAACGATGGTGTATACTCGGATCGAGTCGCCGGTAACTCCCACTGCAACTCAGGACTCGTCAAAGATCTCACCGGAGAAGATGATCACAAACTCAGCTTCTCTGCCTTTCGAAAGAAAGTTTGTTACCAACAAACTTTAAGGCTGTTAGGCCTATCCTATTATATTTGGCAATCGGGCTTCAGATTTCTAGCCCATTAACCTTCTGTTTCTTCTTCTGTAGGAAAAATGCCGGCCCACTACTCAGCCCAGAAGTTAGTGAGATTAAACACCCAAGCCCACAATTCTCCACCTTGTTTAAGTAGCTGACTTCTCTCCTTCAGACAGAAACCCTAGACCTTCTTGAAAATCTGCCGACACACCCTCCATCTTTCTCTCTCTAAGCTTTGTTTCTCTCTTTCTTTCTGGTCACCTCATAACCACCCGGAGATTAGTCCACCTCGAAGATAACTCCAACCACTCTCTGAATCCACCGACAACCCTTAAAACACTGAAGATTGATAACTTTCTGTTTTCGATTCAACGGCAGTCGACTCTCCTCTTAACTTTATGTCTTCTTCAACCACGAAGACAACTTCCGATCTGCAATAATTGTCGATCCAACTCAGGTAAGACCTCATAACCCGAACCACTTCTTAAAGAAATCTCAGATCCTCGCATGCATGTCACTCTACTTTTCCCCTTCTTTACTAGTAGACTTATGACCCCCCTTTTTCTTTTCAGGATTACCGAGACCAGACATTCATTCTTCCTTCCACGTCGAGAGGTAAACCATTTCCCTTTTCCGATTCACTTTAGTAGATCAACTCACACCCTCTGTGACTGACCCACTACCCTTTTTTTATTTGCTGCGAGTTAATGAACCGGAGCTCCTCAGCAGCAACAACCCTTCTGGGCTCAACGATGAACCTTGACCGACTCCAGAGCCCTCTCCAAAGTCTTCCCAGGTACGCTCTTCGTTAGGATATCGGATAGATTTAGGCTAGTATGAACCTTTTCCACTGACACACTGCCATCTGCTATCACATCTCTGATAAAATTGTACTTACCCACCACACCATTCTTAGCTAGAAATATGGCTGACTGCGAATCGCAATTGATTTTAACTGCACCCTGATCATAGCCTAGGTCTTCACACATACCCTTAAGCCATAATGCCTCTTTAGCTGATTCTGTTAACGACATATATTCAGACTCTGTAGTTGATAAAGCAACGATTGGTTAAAGCCCCGACCTCCAACTTATTGTGTTTCTCCCAACTTGAAACAGATAACCGGTAACTGATCTTCGCTTGTCGAGATCAGTTGCATAATCAGCATCACATAAACCCTCCACCTTAAACTCAGTACACTTAGTGAACCATAAGCCGAAACTCATAGTTCCCTTAATGTATCTTAAAATCCACTTCACTTCCTCCCAGTGTTCCCTTCCTGGATTTCCCATGAACCTACTAACAACTCCAACAGCATGAGCTATATCAGGACGAGTTCCCACCATAGCGTACATTAAACTTCCCACAGCACTAGCATAAGGCACGTCAACCATGAATTTTGACTCTATCTCTTCTCATCCAAACTCTTCAACTTAAACTGAGATCCCATAGGAGTAGTTACAGCCTTACAATCTGACATGTTGAAAGTTGAGAGTACCTGTTCAAGATACTTTCCCTGAGACAGTTTCAAAGTGCCAGCTTTCTTATCTCTGATGATGTCCATTCCTAGAATTCTCGTAGCTGCCCCAAGATCTTTCATCTCGAATTCGCTACTCAGTCTAGTTTTTAGATCCTTGATCACCACCATATTCTCAGACACCACTAGCATATCATCTACATACAAGAGTAGATAAACCCTGTTAGATGTTTCTGCCCCTCTAACATAGACACACTGATCATAAGAACTCCTCCTAAACCCCTGATCCTTCATGAACCCATCAAATCGTTTATTCCACTGTCTAGGTGACTGTTTTAAACCATAAAGGGACTTCTGTAGCAAACAAACTTTATCCTCACTTCCTTTTGATTTAAAACCTTCAGGTTGTTCCATATAAATCTCTTCCTCTAGAGTGCCATTTAAGAAGGCTGTTTTAACATCCAGTTGTTCAAGATGAAGATCTTCTTTAACCACCACTGATAGAATGAACCTTATAGAGACATGTTTCAATACTGGAGCAAATACCTCGTTATAGTCAATTCCTTCTACTTGTGAGTAGCCCTTAGCAACCAGTCTGCCCTTAAATTGGTTCTTCAACTCCTGGAATACCTGGCTTTCTCTTGTAGACCCACTTACAACCAATAACTTGTTTCTTATCAGGCCTTTCAACCAATCTCCAGGTTTCATTTCGGTTAAGTGAATCCATTTCTTCCTCACTGGCTAATCTCCACAAATTCCTTTCCTTAGTGCTCATAGCTTCTTGGTAAGACTTGGGCTCATCAATTTCAATATCACTTGCAGCAGATAGAGCATAGGCTACCACATCAAAATCATCATATATTGACGGCAGCTTTGTCTCTCTGCGAACTCTGTCCCTTTCCAGAATATAGCGATCTAGATCTTGTTTAGTTTCCTCTTCCTGATCAGACAACTCTGACTCTGAATCTGAGCTAGCTCCACCTGAAACTGAACCATTTTTTCTGAGTTGAACAACTTGATGTAGAAGCTTCTGAGTCAAGCAAACCCCTTGTCGATCCCTTGATCAGATTTGGACTAAAAGAAACTCGCTTTTCTCTTCCTTTCAATATATCCTTCCATATATCAGACTTAGACAGACAACTCTTCAACTCTCAAGAACCAGTTTCCTTCAGAGAATCTCTGTAAACCTCTTCTTCATGAAAAATTACATTCCTGTTGATAGTACACTTCCCTTCCTCTGGTAGCCATACCCTAAAACCCTTTGTTCCTTGAGGATAGCCAACAAAGAAGCCCTTAACAGCTCTAGGACTTGTTTTTGCACTGACAGTGTGTACATAAGCAACTGAACCAAATCTTCTTAGATGCTTTAGTCCTGGCTTAGAACCCGACCACAACTCCTCAGGTAGTTTGTACTCAATAGCAGAACTAGGTGACCTGTTGATTAAGTAAACCGCGGTAGAAGCAGCTTCTGCCCAGAATCTTTCTTCCATGCCACTCTCAGCCAACATACACCTAACCTTCTCCATGATAGTACGATTCATTCTCTCAGAAACCCCATTATGTTGTGGTGTATAAGCACACGTGCGATGTCTCTTCACCCCAGTAGCCTTGCAAAACTCATCAAACCTCTTGTTACAATACTCTAACCCATTATCAGTTCTTAGAAACTTCAACCTCTTCCATGTTTGAGTCTCAACTTCTACTTTCCATTCTTTGAACTTATCAAAAGCTTCATCTTTGGTTTTCAGAAAGTAGATCCAAACCTTCCTTGAATAATCGTCTATGAACATAATGAAGTATTATTTCTCATACAGGCTAGGAATTACCGAGGGAGCTCCCCAAAGATCTGAGTGAACATAGTCCAGGATGCTCTTAGAAGTGTGTTTTCCTTTCTTAAAACTATGTTTATGTGCTTTCCCCAACACGCAATCTTCACAGAAACCTAGAGTGTTAATTCATTTTGCTTCTAAGTATCCTTATTTAACAAGTAAGTTGAGACCTTTCTGACTTATATGTCCTAGTCTGGAATGCCACTTCTTTGTCACACTGACCTTAGGGGCTGTTGAATGACTCTCACCCTTTAGCACTGTCCCTTCCAAGTAATACAACCCATCTGCATACTTGCCAGTTAGGACTTCACTCCCGTCTTTAAAAAATTTCACTTTGTAACCTCCTCCTTCATAGGTACATCCCGCCTTTTCCAAGCATCCATATGAGATTAAGTTTCTACCCAGTGTAGGCATAAATTTTACATCTGTAAGAACCACGATAGATCCATCCTTTCCTCTGATGCGTATTTTTCCAACTCCTTCAATCTCACTGAACGTGTTATTACCCATCAGTACATTTCCAGCACTAGCTTCCTTAAGATCACAAACAAAACCTCCTTGTTTGGTGTAATGTGAAAACTAGCTCCTGAATCCAAAACCCACTCGTCTCGGGTATCTTGAATGCTTGCAGTAAGTATCAAAGGTTCCCTCTTTTCTTTTGCTAGAGCCACATTAATTGAGCTGGAGCTGGAACCTCTATATTTCTCCTTGTTGGGACACTCTCTCTTCCAATGCCCTTCTTTACCACAAATAAAACATCCTTTGTTTCTCTTGTTGACCTTCGACTTAGAGAAGTCTCTTCCTTTCGACTTAGACCTTCCTCTTGAGGGGTTATACCTCTTCTCACATCTTCCCCTATCTCCTACATACAGACCTTCAGCATCTGATTTCGACTTTTCAAAGAAGCCTCTCTCCCTTAGTTCAGTCTCCTTTGAGTATGCCGCCGAGACTACATCATTGACTGTGAGTGTATCATTCCCATTGTCGTACTTTGAAGTATGAAACAGCGGTTCACACTTAGGAGGTAAACCGGTAAGGATTTGGATTGCCTGGTCTTCATCAGAAATATTAATTTCCAGACTCTCTAGGTCATTTACCAACTTCAAGAAAACATCCAGGTTCTGCTCAATAGTTTTATGTTCATCTATTTTATAACTTGCAAACCTTTGCTTGAGATAAGTCTTGTTCGGTAGAGATTTGGTTTAATAATCCCTTTCCAATGCTTTCCAAATACCAAGAGTTGAGGTCTCCTTCATCACCTTCCGTATAATCTGATCACTCAAGCTCATTTGTATCAGACCACGGACCCTTTTGTCCTTCATGGCCTTCTGAGGATCAGCTTTAGCCTCAGTACTTGGTTCAATCTTTCCACTATCACCCTTTGTATCTGTTACTTCCTCAAGAACAGAATCCAGGCCTAAAATCTCAAGCGCACACAACATCTTATGTTTCCAAATACCAAAATCACCAGATCTATCAAACTTCTCCACTTCAAAACGACCTTGTGTTGGTTCCATGATTCTTGTTTCAGATTGATCAGATCCAGAACAAGATATGGGATCACAACTCGCTTCAAGATTCAATCAAGACTTCTACAACTCAGAAAGTTTCAGATAAGTTTCGAACCTTAACCTGATCTTACGATCTTGCTTCTTGATTTCTTCTAGAGAACCTTAGATCTGAACGACGAGTATCGAGCAGAACCTGGCTCGGATACCACTTGTTGAGTTTTGATCTTGATTTCTATTTGATTATCGATCTGGAACTTGTATGTTGATGTTACGTAAACGAGTTTGCACAATGTGTTTGTTTACCCAGTTCGCTTTCGCTACGTCTGGGGGGAGTCCTTTTGCTCCCAATCCACTAAACTTGTGATCGCCGGAAAAACTCAGTCCGGTGATCAAGAGTGAGATAGTTTACAAGCTTATACAAGATTCTATCAAACATTAACCGTGAATCTTGTTGTTTCAGGATCAGACCTTATCTCACGATGGTGTATACTCGGATCGACTCGCCGGTAACTCCCTCTGCAACTCGGGACTCGTCGGAGATCTCACCGGAGAAGATGATCACAAACTCAGCTTCTTTGCCTTTCAAAAAAAAAGTTTGTTACCAACAAAATTTAAGGCCGTTAGGCCTATCCTTTTATATTTGGCAATCGGGCTTCAGATTTCTAGCCCATTAACCTTCTATTTCTTCTTCTGTAGGGAAAATGTCGGCCCACTACTCATCCCAGAAGTTAATGAGCTTAAACACCCAAGCCCACATATTTAACATGTCGTTTGGTTTTAGAGAAATTAAATTACACCAAACCATAGTTTAATACACTTGGGACGTTATAGCAAAACGTAACATCATATTTCTCGAGAATAACATGTCACAATCAACATCTCATAACAACATCACATAGCTACATCTCAATTCCCTAAACCCAAATAAATTTGAATAAAAACGTCCAGTAACACCAATCCATCCAAATATCATCTAGTCCCATGTCTCACATGAATTGTAAGAAAGAGAGGTGATTAACGAGGGAGTCACGAGAATGGGATGTTGCACATGAAATCCATTGACTCGAACATAGCACTTCAAATATAAATAATTTAACCGAACATGAAACAAGCACGATACTTAAAGTATCCAAAGAACAAATAATAATCCTTATTGTAAGATAGGTGGCTGTTGTATCTTCACAATGGAGGAGCCAAGAAGATATAAATAATTAGGTTTAAGGCATATGCACGATTAAATTAATTGGATTGGTTTTGGTTGAAAGAAATAAACCATCCAATTTAATTAAAAAGGAAGAAATAAAATTTTGGGTCATTACAAATAAGAAATTCGTCATTGAATTCAAATCATGACTTGTTTAGTGGTTCAATCCTCAAAAACTTCTAAGTGTTCTATCTTCACATGAGACTCAGCTTTTCAAATGTCCTACTAGATCTCATCCTCCCAATAAACTTTTACCATCTATGATAGGGCTGGGCATTCGGGTATTCAGGTCGGGTTCGGGTCGGTTTCTTTCGAGTTTGAACCTTCGGGTAAGGAAGTTTTGGGTTCATATAAATATCTAAAGAATTTGAATCGGTTTTGGGTCGGTTCTTTTTGGGTTCAAGTTGGTTCGGATCTAAAATTTTTGAACATCCATAGTAAACAATTTTTAAAGAATATATGAAAACTTCTAGTTTTATTAGTGTTTTTGGTTCAGAGTCTTTAGGTACCCGATCGGTTCTCCGGTTCGGGTTGGGCTCGGATCAGATCTATTCGGGTAAGAGTCTTTTCAGTATGAGAGTTTTGGACCCATATAAGTACCTTAGAGTTTCGGGTCAGTTCCAGATTCAAATATTTTGGATCGATTCCATATTTGAGTATTCGGTCCAGATTTTTTACCCAGACCTAATCTATGACAATGTCCTTTGAAATTCATTTTCTTGTCGATCCATAATCTCTATGTATGGCGAGGTGTATACAAATTCATTCCAAGAAAAAAAAATTATTCCAAGATGATTTGGCGGTTATTGCAAAATAAGTTTTGGCTCTCTCACCACCTTCTTCCAAACTGATACATGAACAACATAGGATGTCTGACAATTCTTACGTTTAACCCAGATGATATGATACTGATACAATCCGCTCAATAATATGGCATGGTCCTATCTATGCATATGCGTTTAGGTTTTCAGTTTCCGAGTCTTGCATCCTGTCTCATTTTCAGTTACACTAAATTATCCGTCTTGAATTTCATTGATGAACGGGAATTTGGTTTCTGGTTTAAGGTTCTTTTAATAATTAAGTAAATTAAAGTGATACAACAGATTTTGCTAATAAACTATCAACAAGAAAATTAATTGTTCCATCTCACAATTTTGAGATCACCATAGCACAAAAAAATAAACCATGCAAAAATAGAAGCAAGATATTGTTAAATGTTGTATCAATTACCCTCGAAGCTCTAACTAATTAACGAAGTGTGTGTTTAGTCTTCTTCAGCAAAGGCTGCATCGTCTTGATCACCACCATCTCCAAAGTCATTATCATCATCTCCACCGTAATTTGCAACCGGAGGAGCTTCATCTTCAAACCCTGCTCCGTCAGGAATTTCCATATCCTCCGTCGCTTTCATCGTCTCCAGATTCTCCTCGCTAAAGAAATCAATCATTGGCTTCGATACCTAACAACACACACAAAAAAATGGAATGCAGAAAGGTTCTTACCATAAACACAAGGAAAAAAAATAAAGTCTTTACCTTAAATAATCGGTTTCTCTTCTCAGCACTTTCTACAAGGTTTTTCCAAAGCGGATCATTCTTTAACGTTGCAGCTGAACCAACAACCTGAGTGAGAGATAAAACAATAAATATGCAGAAATGAAAGAGACAAGTGTCTATCTAACTTTTATGTGTCTTAAGTCTTACCAAAACAGAAGACTTAGCTCGTGTAATCCCCACATTCATCCGCCGAGAATTAGAGAGGAAACCAATTTCTCTTTTATCGTTAGCTCTGACGCATGAAAATATAGCAACATCCTTCTCCCTTCCCTTTTCACAATGATATAAAGACAAGACACATTGTTGAGACAACATCCTTCTTGGTTTGCTTGATGCATTTTTTTTAGTTTTGATGTTGAAATGTGAGAAAGCGAGTAGAATATTGACCTGGAACCCATCAACAGTGTTGATATCAACCATTTTCTCTGCCTCTGCACCAAACATCTCCTTAAACCTATCTGTGAAAGTTTTTACTTGGTACCTATAAGGCGATATAATAGCTAGCTGAGAACTTGACTTGAGCTCCGGGTACATGGTTACGAGTCTGTGGTAGATGAGAAGAACAAACTCCACCTCGTCTAGGTTTACACGAGAACCAGTTGCTCCTGGATGTTGAGACTCTTTCCCTTCATGTATATCAAAAAAGCTAAACGGACCAAAGCAACGGTATTTATGCCAGTCACGAGTCGTCTGGGCTTCAATGTCAGCTCCATCTTCTAGTGCCTCTTCATAGAATTCCTTTGACGGAAAGCTTCTTATCTAATTTTCAGACAAAACAGAGAGTAAGGAGAACTAGAAGCTTTGGCTGGTAACCAGATATTCAGTGAGACAGGGGATGCTAGATACCTCTGGATGCATGCGGTATTGGGTTTTCAACATGTTCACCGGATAGCCAGCCTTTTGAAGTCTCTCGAACATGCTTGTACCGTAGCTTCATTAACCAATGGAACGTCAATACACTGACATATAAACGGATAAAGTTTGAACGTAATGAGTGCTTTAAAGTACTTACCCAGAATCCTGAGCAACAGTTGAGATTACAGTAGCTGCGAGTTGTTTTGGATCCCCAACCTGATAAAAACAATGTCACCCAAAGCTACTGAAGTTGCTCATAACTGATCATATAAATTATTAACTAATAAACTAATGGTGTTTGCACTTGCCGGTCAAATGTGCAGTTTCAAGATACTACTCTTTTTTTTCTTCAATTTTAAGAAAGGTGGGGAAACTTATATTCTCTAAAGCTACTGATGGCGAGTAATAAATCATCTGTCTATTTATACCTATGAGAGAGAGAGATAAGAAATACTGCAAGTTTGGAGAGAGAGAGAGAGAGAGAGAGAGAGAGAGAGAGAGAGAGAGAGAGAGAGAGAGAGAGAGAGAGAGAGAGAGAGAGAGACAGAGAGACAGAGACAGAGACAGAGAGAGAGAGAGAAAAAATAATACTGCAAGTTTGGAACATGAAGGGTAATCTTATGGAATGTTACCAGAAATACTTGTTTGCACCTAGTGGCCAAGGGGATAAGAGTTGCCGGCTCAACCTGCGCATGTACATAAGAGTAAAAATTTCATTAGCAATGACTCTGAAGAGATGTAAACATTAACATTTTCTCTATCTGCTTCACTTACGTAGCAAAACACAAATACATTTGCGGATACCTCAAACATACGCAAGGGAAATGAGTAAAAGAAATGAATCAACTCTAATGACATGCCATGACAAAAGTCTCATGAAGCTTAAGTTGTTTCCAAAGTAGACGTCCTATCTATACTTAAAGATGAAAGCATCAGACATTTTTCAGTTTGCAACACATTCGAGCATTTGTTTAGGGGCTTACAGCTTGTGCAGCTTCATCTATGATAACGACATCAAAACCACGGTTACATTTCGCTAGAACTGGTGACCCACTGAAGCTAAGAGTAGCAAACACCTGAAAGTGCAGAATAACAGAAGTGAATATTCAGGAAAAATATACTCTTTAAGTTACATGAATACGAGGGTTAATCCTCCATACAATCGCAGCCTCGTCCAATATTGAAGTGCGGATGCTATCTTCATCAGTTCCTGTGGTTCCTTGTTTTGGTTTATCAATGGCTGAGCCACGCTTTTGCTTCACCTGCAAATGAGTGTTCCTCAGGATTATGGTTTACAGAGCTTGAAATTTCGCTGTCTGGTTCCTATCAATATACCACAACTAACTAAACTATAATGATGAGATGACAGTTCGATTCTTTTAAAATATTAAGCAACAAAAGCTAACTCACAACGAAACGCAATCAAAGTGTAAAAGCTACTAGATACATACGAGGTAATCAAGCCATACTGACGTGATGGAGTGATGTGGGTTGACACCAATTCGAACAACTTTGGGTGTGTATGTCTGGGCGTTTTCGTCACGCAGACCTGAAAGTGCAGAAACCATCAAACATAAGACCAACAATAACTTTCAAATAATGAGACAATGTCTTGGATAAAACACATACCAGTAGTCAGAAGACGCAACACAATCTCATCAAGTGCAGAGTTTGATGGAGCACAGACAAGTACACGTATCCTATACTTCCGATTTGCATTAAGCACCTCTGGTTTCTGAACACAAAAGAGAATAACATAAGAACGATTATTACAACGTGTCTCAGAATAAAATCTTCCAACTCACCATTTCGTTTCCTGATGTCGGAAAAAAACCATCATCACCATCTTCAGGCATGATAGCATCTCGTGGGTTGACACCCAAAATCCAAGGAGAAGCTAGTGCCCAGTGATTGTATCTGCAGACAAAAAGATTACTGAGATAAGTTCACCAAGGGGGATGAATGTTAAAAATATGTTAAATGAAAGGAAAAACATACTTCTCCTCAATGGTCATCTGAACTCGACGCTTTAGCTCATGCTCCCTATTATGAAAACAAGAAGGTAATATCCACAAAAATAAGAAGCATAGATCAGAACTACAAAAAGTTAGCATCAAGAGGATGGCTAGTAAAAAATCATACTTAGATTGAACTCGTGCTGGAGTGGCATGCATAATGGCACCAAGAATGCTAAGAATCGTCTGAGTTTTCCCAGTTCCTGGAGGACCCTAAAGAAGGATCGAGTCATTAGTATACGAATCAGACTGCAAACTAGTTCAACTCATCTGCTTGTCAATGCAATTTAATGCAACTCTCATATATCCCTGCTGACTCCTTATAAAAGAAATCTTGACAGCTAAGAGAGAGACATTGAGTGCTAAACAGTTCTAACTTCATGTCAGTTGCTGGCATTTGTATTGACACAGATTGTGTGTTGGACATTTGATAGTTCAGTAAACAAGTATGCGATCTTAACATGAAATGGCTAAGGAAACATGATGAATGAAGAAGTCAACCTGTATCAAGACAAAGGATCTTCTTGATAGACCAGCCTGAAAAATATTTGAGACAAAGAACATAAATTTGTGCTAAGGGAACTGTAAAAAACCTTAAGGAAAAGAAGCTACAAGGCCAGACTTACATCAATTGCCTCCTTCTGAGATTTATTAAGATTTTCGCTCAAGTATTCATGCAGAGGTCCAGATATTTTCCAAGCATCATCTCCAAAACCAGAAGATTTGTCTGCTGCAGTAAAGATTAAATCCTTGAAAGGAAGCGAACTGATTGATCGTAGTGCTGTATATTCCCGAATAATAGTTGATAAACTACATAACTGCAAAATAAGCAATCCATACCATTAAAGACGCTCTATAAAAGAGGGGAACTACATATCTATAGTGCAACTAGTCTTAAAATTAACAAACAGATTCTAACTAGTCTGACAGAAGAGAAAAAAAAGAAGCCAAGCTAGCACAGCACAACAGGAACCTAAACACAATTGAGGCATATTATTCAATTCATGTTATTAACCAGACAGGCTTAATGTGTCATAGTAACTGACCTTTACACAGAACACCCTTTTGTCTTTAGGGTCTGCAGATGATGTAATAAGAGAGCGCATATTTGAGAGAGATTTGATAAATGGCTCTGTTCTAGAGGATTTAGTATTGTTGGTTATCTGCACCACCTCTTCAGCTAAATACATCCGAAGACGAAGACGATTACTTTGAAGGTTTTCCACTATAGCAAACCCATAAGATGAAGGAAACGAACTCCCTTTAGACTGAAAAAGATAAGCTCTAAATGAATCCAACACTTCACAATGGCTTTTTAACCAGAAATTACAACATTCATATAAGACAATATGAGAGATAAACCTTTTCTTTTGATAGCAATAAGAGATCATTTGCACGAATTTTCTCGTCCTCGTCATGTTCGTAAGTGACTAGAGGAATGTGAAACCCATCAGCCTCGCTGCACTCCATTACCAGTCTCATTATAGGCTCCGATGCTAAGAGGAAAACAACACAAGGCAGATACGTCAATTCCACAACCAAAACCAACTATGTTAAAAGAGTGCGAACCTTGTTCAGCATCTTGAGTCTGCAAGATTTGAGCTTTAACTTCCTCAAAGAGGAGAGGCTCAAAGGTGTCAAAATAATCATCAACATCTTTATAAGTATTCTTCACAACACTCAACTTAGCTTTAGTATCCTTCTTGTTCTTCCTCTGTGTTTACATAAAAAAGGAATTAAATACATTAAAAAAAAAAAGAAAAGACAGTGAAATGGAGCTGTATTACATCATTCTCTGTAGTAAGCTGAACATAGTCCCAACCCAAAATAATCTTATGGAAACGAGCAACAGCTGATGCTTCTTCTTCTTGAATCTTCCCCTTGTCAATGGCCATTACACACTAACTAACCCTTCTTTCTCTGCTCTCAAATTACACACAAAGAGAGAGACAGATTAACTTGTTACAGAGAGAGAGAAAGAGAAGAACGCACAAGCCGGAGATCTTGAACAACTGGCGGCGGTTCGTTTAGATTCCGATGGGGCTTTATTCTAATTTGCCCTAGAACCTCTACTGTTTATTCTATTTTGTCCATTCTTAATTTTTTATTTATTTTTTATTTATTTTTAAGTACAGAAACGTTGCTAAATACTAAAATACCTTTAATGAATTATCTAACTACAATCCAACTTAAACTCAAATTGAGAGTTTCCTTTTTTTCTCTTACACTCGGACACGAGAACCGATCTCTTTCATTTCTCCACTCGTATTTCTCTTTCTTCAACCTCTATACTTTTGATGGTGAAGAGAAAGAGAAAAAATTGTATTATAAACCATCTTAATGGTTTCTTCTTGCGATTTTGAATAAGTTTAGTGTGCTCAATTGTTATATCAATGCTCTGTTCTTCGCGATTAAACCATAACAATGGTTAGGATAAAGAAAAAAATGTTTTCTTTAGCAAATTTTAAGTTCAAAATTGATGAATATGGATAAATTTATAGTTTGATGTGTTAACAAACAACTAGAGCCCATAAAAATGAAGATTCTTTGATGAAATTCCATGGCGGCCGCGAAAAAAGAATTCCAGAATCGGTGAAACCCTAATAGAAAGATGAAGAAATATGAAATTGCCACTCGTTAAAAATAAATAAATGCAAAATTAACAATACAGAGTATCGAACGATGAGCTTTTAAGTTAAGAATCAAAGAGCATACCACTAGACCACACATTACCTTTTATGTACATTTACAAAATAAATAATCTATATAGCTTGTGTTAAAAATAATTAAATCCTAACCAAATAAAATAACTAAACCGGGTAATCCGTGGATGTCCAGTTAAAACATGTCTAAGACGTATATAACATATTTAACACATGTTATTAAAATAATTAAAATTTTACTCATTTAAAATGTATACATACCATATATTTAAAAAAACTATTATTATATTTATATTTAATAATACCAAATAAAACTCACAAAGCGTGCAATAACATATGTGAAATATATTTAACACATATAACATATGTTCAAATTTTATTAAAAATTATTAAATCTTACGTTTAAAAATGTATAACATAAAATAATATTATATTTATAACTAAGTGAAGTAAACACTAAGTGCAATAAAAGTTTCGAACTACTAGTTTTAGTAAGTATTACTAAGGAAAGCTTTGGCCTTTATGTTATTATTTGTTCTAATTATGAAATATTAAGACTTTATGTTGTCATTCTCGTATATATGAATTGTTTAAGCATATGTGTCTAAAATCGTCTTGTCTGTTTGTTCTAATAACTTTTAGTGTTCTATTTTTTCATGTGATCCAGTAGTGAAAGGAAACAAATGGTCATCCACAAAATGATCTCACATCCATCCACGAGTTGTCCACGAGTTCAAGGTCTAAGACAAAGAAAAAATTTGAAGAAAAGTTAAAAGAAAAAAAATTTTGATAGAATAGGGAAAACAAGATTTTATAGTTTTGAACTTGTTTAAATGTAACTTAAAATTTGGATGTTTGATGTTTGTTGTTTAAAACATTTTGGTTTAGGCTTTAGAATATTAGGTATTAGTATAAATATTTGGATAACTGAGGTTTTAGATATTATTAAGAAAACTATTTTTTTTAAAAACAATGTCTAAAACTTAAAACATATTTAGCACATTTTTTAAAAAAATTATTAAAAGTTTCATTAATGTAAACGTGAATCCATTATATACTAAGATAAATAAGATACTTAAAACATGTAAAACATATTTAAAACGTGTTAAATATATTTAACACGTGTTTGAAACAAAATATTCACATAATATTACATTTACACTTAGTAATACCCAAGATAGTAGTAATAATATCGTGTTCATAGTAATACTTTTGCAAATTTTAACATTTATTAGTAATACTATTTGAAAAGTAAAATATTTCTAGTAGAACCAATGCATTTTAGACAGTTTTAAATCATATATAACACTTTTGTACAAACAAAATTCTAAAAATTTGTAATTTATATGATTCACTTTGTTATGATCTCACCATTAAGACATTAAACATTAAAGTATAAGGAAGTTTTTCTTGTGAAAATGATAAATTTTCTATCCACTTAAGAAATATTAAAGATTTCATGACTAGTTTGATATCTAAACACATATATGAACACATAATATCAAAATATATAAATTATATCTACTAAAAATGTATAATAAATAAAAAATATAAGGTTTTAAGAAATATGCATAACATAGTAGTTCAATGTACTCCTAGTAGTTCTACCAGTCCACAATACATATAAAAATCCTAGTAATTCTAGTAGTACACAATACATATAGTAGTCCGAAATAGTACCAGTAATACCTAATAATACAAGTACAAGACAAGTTAAATATTCTGCTTCCACTGTCCCTCCCTCTTCATCTTCATCTTCATCTTCCTTGTTCATGAGATTCTCCGAATGATGGAAATCTTCGTTTTTATGTGGATCATTATTTGTTTTAAATACCACAGGATGCACTTTAAGTGTTCTATCTCCATATGGTATAATCCATTCAAACATATTAGAAACATAATAGATTTTCCTACGCCAATATGCAAAGCAT
Organism: Moricandia moricandioides; assembly: GCA_905132885.1. Taxonomy (NCBI): domain Eukaryota; kingdom Viridiplantae; phylum Streptophyta; class Magnoliopsida; order Brassicales; family Brassicaceae; genus Moricandia; species Moricandia moricandioides. The sequence goes on from CAJHQQ010000586.1 coordinate 158,198, forward strand.
CACCAAATAATATTTCGTACAAACTCTTGTAGATGGAGGTCCTTTCTAAGCTCATGAACTTGGTAGCAACTACAGTATGTACACACGCATTAGGAGGGTGAAGTTTAGGATTTTTAAAATAAATAAATATTAAAAATTTAAAATTTTTAAAATAACTTTTAATAGAATTTTAGAGTTTCAAAACAAAAATTTGAAAAAAAATCAAAAAAATTATAAAACGTTCATATTCAACACGTATAATTCAATAATTATAAGTTTTTTATTTATTTAAATAATTATTTATATTTATATATCTAAAATAAAAATATAAAATTATTTTACCTTTTTAATGGAATTTCTTCTATTTTTTAATGGGATCTTTTACTGAAAAATTGTATTAAGCTCATTCAAAAGAATTGTCCATAAAAATATAATATTAAATCTTCAAATTTATATAAAACAATATATATCCTTTAATTTCACGAAGAATGTACTTTTGATATTTTTCAAAAAGACTAAAATGATTAAAATCCATTCATGTTCTAAATAAAAATAATCAAAAGAATTTAAGACAAATAAAATTATATTAAAATCAATTATTTTTTACAAATAATAGTAAAGTTGAAATAGATATAATTGCATGTAATTCTTAACCCATGGTTTTTATTCAACAAAAAGATGTTAAAAAAATTTTATGAAACAAAATAAATATAATTTTATAAGTTATTTAATTTTTAATTTATTTATAAATTTAAAATATATAAAATATTTTATTTAATTTTCGTTTTATAAAAGAGATAAAAATTTAATTTAGGAAAAATATTTTATATAAATATTTTTTTTTGAATTAAGTGGTGATGAAAATATTATGTAAACCATTTATTTTGTTATTTTATTATTTAAAATAAGCAAAAATCGGAAATGGAAGTGAAAAAAATCTTCCAATAATTTTACCTTTATTAATCATCAATTATTCTTTTCAAAAAAAACTGTTTAGGAAAAACAAAAAAAAACATTGGTGAAAAAAAGGTCACTGTAGAAAAAAATGTGGGACTTGAAATTACTATTCAAGTAAACGAAAAAGAAAGAAAAAAATATTGTGGATCCTGCTTTATTAGAAAGATTTAAAAAATATAATAAAAAAAGAAAGGGTATGAAGAGAAGGAAGGAATAAATAGAAGGGATAGTGAGAAAATGAAAGGGATAGTGATAATAAAGTTTTAGTAACTAGGGTAAATTGGATTACTTTCCCCCAGTGATGATTTAAAGAAAAAACTCTCAAAATATTGTATGGGGGTGCCGCTAATATCACGAGATGCCACCTTCCTTTTCTTTTTCTCGTTGTTTTTTTTCTGTTTACTCGGTTTAGTCCACCTTTTTTTCAAACATTTTTCTTAAATTTTTATTGGTTTAAGATGATGAAATCATCTAAAGCCATGTTTATCTCGGATCTCTTAGGTTCGAGTTTTTAACTTATAATTTTACTTTTTTTTTACATTTTTCCTCTAAGAGACGTCTCTTAGGTCTCTTATTTAAGAGACGATTCTTAAGTTTTCTTAGTTAAAAGTTAAGAAACGTCTCTTAGAAAAGCTAAAAACTTCATGGTAAGAGACCTACAATAAACATGCTCTAAGTTTCTTATGATTTCGGGTCATTGGTGGAGGAGAGTTGCACTCCCCTTTCAATATTGACTCTTGGTCTTATTTCTAAAAGAAAGTATTTCGGCCTACGACTCGTCGACCCACGACCATTTTGGCCCAACCGAATTAGGTCAAAACCAGAATGCATTAAAGCGTCGGTTATAAAAGAAGACGAAGAGAGAAGAGAAAGGCATTTGAAATCACGTAGAAAAACTTTAAACGACTATAATTAGGGCTTAGACTTTCCAATCATTTTTTATTACGAGTCCCTCCCTTTTTACCGTTTCACATAAAACGTCTTCTTGAAAACCACTAAGTGAATATTTCACAATGATAATCGTTTAGCCAGAATCCCTATTAAACATTTGGTGCCGTCTGTGGGGAAATATTTAGGAAGGAAGATTAGAAAAGCTCATCCCATGAACCCAGCCGAAATCCTTGCCAGACACGGCAAGGAAACGACGACCGACGCCCCGTCAACCCAAGGGCCAGCACCGGAGGGTTCAACGATCAACGCCAATGACCTTCACAACATGATAAAAAACTTCATCGACTGCCTCCTTGCGCAGGAGAAGGCCACAAAAGAAACAAATGAACAACTAGGGGCCCTCACTCTTGCACCGACGAAATGACTGCAGCCAAAAATGTGCAAAGACAACTCTTTGCTTTGATAAACCCAACGCCAGCCGGCAACAGGCAGACATCACACGCTCAACCCGTAGCTTGAAACCAGTCGTCAAATCGCAAAGCTAAAACTCACCTTACAAAACCTCAGCTCAAAAATCCACAGCGTAAGCAACTCTGGGCATGAAATCGAATGAGTCCTCGCCCCAACCCTACGAACTCTGTTCACTCGCAGGATCACTGACATAAAGGTTCACCAAACCGAAAAGATGCGCACTCCATACTACACATGCGACTCCGACCCCACCGAACACGTAACGATCTTCAACATAGCAATGGGACAGATATTTTTCTCGAAAGAAGAAAAAGATTGGCTTTTGCCAACTCTTTGTCGAGACCCTATCAGGACCAGCGCTAACCTGGTTTTCCCGAATACCCAAAAACTCTATCGACAATTTTCACTAGCTATCATCCCAGTTCCTCAAACATTACATCATGTTCACCCGAAAGGGAGACTCGGCCGCAGATCTATGGAAAATGATGCAAGGAACCGACGAAAAATTGAAGGACTTCATGGAAAAATTCAAGGCAGTAGTTCAATGGTCAGTATCCCGACGACATGGACGACAAGGATCTTAGGAATGCCTTGTGCCTGCATACACCTTTTCGAAAGGATCTGTACAAAAACCCTACCACGTCACTTCGAGAAGCCCTCCATCATTCGAAAAATTTCATTACAATGGAGGAAGACGAAAAAGCTTACATCACCCGACAAAACACTCTGAAGCAGGCGGATACAAAATCCGTAAAACGATAAGAGCCACGTCATCACGTACCGTACAAACAATACGACAAAAAGGGAATCATTTATGTGGTCGATAAGGACGAAGAATAATCATTGTCGACAATTGTACGAGAAAAAAATGGAACGCTTGGAAAAAAGATCAATCCAGTCGTCGCTTTCGGCAAATCAATCAACGTACAACGTCAACAAATTTTGCGAGTACCATAACATAAGGGACACGAAAGATTGCAAACAACTCGTGGAGATATTGTGGGTGGACTATGGCCGGGCATACCAATGTTGAACCACTCAAGCCTAAACAACAAAGAGCACCAAAATGTGGAGCAAAATCAAGGAGAAGAGGAACGGAAAGCCGATGAACAAGTCCGCTGAAGACAACAAGGTTGACGACCGAGAACTCCGGCATCAAAACAATTCTAGCAGCAAGGAATAGAGGCCCCGTAACCAAAATAGAATCGATGTTATCATATCTGCCCCCCCCCCCCCCCCCCTCATCCGATTTAGAAGCCAAACACTGCGACCTTCATTGGCAGTTGAAGCGGAAGCAACTGGCTGGGTGGACGGTCTATCCGCCCTTAAGTGTCTCTTCAAAAATATCCAGCGGCCACCACTGACCTCCATGCGTTTATCTCAGCGGCGAAAGCCTAAAGCTTGACATTTTGGACGCCCTCGACAAGTTTACTGCACAAAAGAAAGCAGCGACATGCGGTAGCTCGACCGAACTCGCGTGCAAAGCAATTGAACTTCAAGACCAAATTTCTGCAAAAATAAAGATCGTCGTCAGAAACTCAGCCAGCCTAATTCCCAAGAACAAAGGAAAAGGCGAGAAAACACTCCACCCCTTGGAGCCCGAGGATTTACAAAGTAAGCTTAACAAAGCACGCGAAATATCGGCAGAACCACTAGGGGATAATCGCTCATATGCGTCAATGTCGACAACAACTTCTTTCTTTCATCCATCAGCTTTGACTTTGGTGGCGTCGGTCCCTGCCTCTTGATATTCATCCTCGGAATGTCGTACTCCCAACTCACTGCGGGAAAGGAAGGGGAAATAACAAACAAATTTAGCAAAATACTCAACAAAATGTACCAAGCGAATAAAACTACCATTTAGGGAACAGCCGAGCTCACCACCCATGATACGAGGTAGACTATCCATGATATGAAGAACACTGAAACCCTTCCAGAACTTGCATCCAGTGGCTACAATCTTTCTCGCCTCCTCGGTAATATAAGATGGACAAGATGAGGGATCAGGGTGACGAACTACAACATGAAAGACGAAACAAGCCAATCAAGAAAAAATCAGAAGAGTAGGGGAGGAAGAAACCAAGATTATCGCAGATCGCCCAGAAATTGATATCTCTTGATTTTGATGTGTTTTAGATTCATATTTTAAGCTTATGAGTATAATTCTAGGTTGCATTTAGATGTTTATATTGCATTTGCATACATATTTGCATGTTTTCAGGTGTGGAGAGGTGTAAGTAAAGTTTTGGAGCCAAATGAGTCATGAAACATTCAAAATGATGAAATGGACCGCAGCGGACGCTCGACGGATCTGGGCAGTGAGTCGCCGCGGGCAACGCCCCGGCATACGCAGGCCGCGGCAGTGATCGACGAAAATGAACAGGGATGCACAGCGGGCTCCACCGCGGCACAAGGAGGCCGCGGCCCTGAGGAGTGCACCGCGGGCATGTCGCCGTGGGCAATCGTAGGCCGCGGTAGTCAATTTTACTCTTTGATTTTGGTTTATTCTGGTTTAATCTGGGTATTGTGATTGAACCAGCTCGAGTTTTAGCTTCCTATAAATACCCCTAAGACCTAATTTTAGGATCTGATCTCATTTTCTCTCTAAGACTTTGTTTAATATTATTAAAGCTTGAATCTTTTGATCATTTTAATCAAGTACTTCATCTTATATTTGTGTTTCTCTTGCTCATTAGTATGATTAGCCTTAAATCTCACATAGATTTAAGATTTCTCATGGAGTTTATTGAGTAGACACTTTGTGATCTATGGGTTAAGTAGATTAGGGTGATTAGGTGAATGTTTAGGATGTCTCTTGCTTGATTAACATTGTTCTATGCTTATTAAGTGTTCTTAATGCTAGTTTAGAGTGACCAAGTCTAATCTAGATATGTAGACATTTTATGCACCACAAGTGTTTGTTAAAATGTCTGAACCAACTTGATATTGCTCTAGCATGAATAACCAAAGACCTTTGATGTTAGGACTGCTAGATGGTTAGTAGACTAGTGATTCATGCATGCTTGATTGTGTTAGGCCAATGACCATTTGATGCTTAATGCTTGATTAGCATAGGGACTATTGCCATGACCGTGGTAGTCTATTGTATGAGTTCTAGACCGATAGACTTGTTGATTGTATTGTTTGAACATCCTAGACTGAACCTTGATCACCCGATATCGATTATCTTTGCCCATGGATCCATCTTTAGCTATAGATTAAAAGATTAGTTCTTGCACTTATTTCTAGATTGGATTTGAGATCACCTTGTTTATATTTCTAGGAGTTTAACTTGTTACAAATCATCAATCTTTTTATTTGCTTAGATAAGGAAAGTTTGTGTATTCTTAGTGTTATAGATCATTAGTTCCTTGTGGATTCGATCCTAAAGTGCTGCATCGATATACCATTCGATTGTGGTAGCGTGCACATTAGGTTAATTGGCCTGTGGTAAAACACAGTAATCAGAAATCAGGGTGACGAACTACCAACATCACGCGGCCAAAGGACGCAAAGGTCTATCGGCGGATCCTCAAATGCTCTCTTATCCACCTTGAGAAAAAAAATAACAATGCTGCCAATCGTGCGTCTTGGTAGGATGACCGATCACTACATTTTTTGTCGTCTTCATCTTCGCATAAACATATCCAAAAGAATTGGTCTTAATCGACAACAAAAACAACTCCTCAAATTTCCGAACATCCAGAGCAATATCCATTTCAGCATATTTAACTAGCAAGGCCACTGCGAGCCTAATTGCACTGGTCATCAACTGCGAGAGAGGTTTATCTCTCCATTGAGAGTACACTGATACAAGCTGCAGAATGAAAGCCAGAGCTTGGCATCCTCTCCAAACCACAACTCGTACACGCATGTGTAACCCGTCGGCGGATATCATGGACACATATCCTCCCTCTGAACGATGAACGTCAAACCTGGAGGAACACCAAAACCAGCCAATACAGCTACACTAGATTGCAAGGGTTGGATGTGCGGCCAATTCAGGCTATCGACAAGAGAAGGACAAAACAGATCGTCCGCAAGGGCGGCAACTTGAAGAAATCACCATCCTCCACCATTTCAATCGGGCATACGAGACCTAGTGGCCTTCTGGTCGAACCCACACCTTTCTTTATCTTACTCCTCGGCGCCCTCCTCAGCTCGAGCACATCCTCCTTGGAAACATTAACAGGAAAAATCCCACTCCCCTTCAGCGTCGCCATCCCGTCCTAAATCGTGTCGTTGACGGGATGATTGGGAACCCTTGCCGAGTTCATCGTCAAATTACCACAATCTGTAGCAAGAACAGCCCCTTCCGCTTGGCACCTTCGCCATTCGGCCAAGGCAGCCTCCTGCTCCTTCTGAAATTTCAAAGCAGATGTTTCAACAAAGTTCTTTCGCCGAAACTTTAATTGATCAGCTTCATCATAAGTCGCAATCCCCTTTCCTTTTGTCGAATTTCCGTCACCACGATCGTCGTTTTCCTTGTCTACGCAAATTCCTGATCGAAATAGACATCGTCCTCATATTGTCGGCAAATTAATTCAACCACACCAAAGCGGCAGAAAAAAAAAAGAGAGCATTATAATGAGATACAAAGAGAAAAAAACAGGATCAACGAATCGGCTCAACCCCTCCTCCCCCCTTTTATATCAAAAAGAAGATCGTGGTAAACGAGGCGGCACCATCATAACACGAGAAATTGAATACCTTATTTTTTTCCGAAGAAGGTCTAACTACACACCACGTGATCAAGCAATACCTTCTGATCAGCCAAAAAAAACAGGGGGGGGGGGGGGGGGGGGGGGGTGGGGGAAGGGGCAGATCACCTCAACAAGCACCAAAGTCAATATACGCTGAGGCAAACCCATAACAATTCGTTGCAAAACACCCTTACAATCTTCGCAACGAACTGGGGAGGGGGTGAGCTTACTGTTGGAGGAGAGTTGCACTCTCCTTCAAAGCCCAACCGAATATTGACTCATGGCCCAATCTCTAAAAGAAGGCATTTCAGCCCACGACCAGTGAACCAGATTTCATCCTAAAGCGCCGATTATAAAAGAAGACGAAGAGAGAGGAGAAAGGCATCTGAAATCACGCAGACTATCTTCAAACAGCTAGAACTAGGTTTTAGACTTTCTATCATTTTCCGATCACGAGTCCCCCCTTTTATCGTTTTCACATTAAACTTCTTGTAAACTCGTTTGAAAAGCTGTAAAACGTCTTCTTGAAAACCTACTAAGTGTATATTTCACTCTGATAATCGTTTAGCCGAATCTCGATTAAACTGACATTGCAATACACAAGTTTTATTTGCGTTTCTTATGAATTTATATTTTATAATTATAAACACAAAAGTGGAGTATCAATGTATCATACAACACATTTAATTATTCAAAAACCAGTTAGAGCCAAAAGAAAACTGAAAGATAATATGTTGATATGATAAGGACAATTCTCTCAAATAGTCTCTCTTTAGTTTTTGTCACCAAAATAGCTCTCAAGAAAAAATATAACCAAAATAGTTTTTTTTTTTAAAAAAAAAATTAATATTTATTTGTTAATTTTTAAAATTTTAAACTCACCCAAAACTCATCCCCAAAACTAACCTAAGTTTAGATTAGTTAACCATAAGGTTATTAGTGTATATTTACACATTTAATAAAACTTCTTTTGGTCATTCTTTTTCTTGAAAATTATTTTGCGTCAAAAACTTTATTGGGCTATCCTAAGATATTTTTTCATATGATAATCCTCTTAAAGGTTATAAATGTTGATGAATATAGCTGAATCATTCGCACCGAGTCGATCCATGTACAAACACTAGTTGCCACAATAACACTTCTATACAAGTCTCTATTATGAAACCCTACTTGATTTTAAAATATAGGATTATCTTTATACAAATATAATTATAATTTAGTTTAAACATGGGGGATTTGCCAAAAATAATCCAAATATTGATTCTAAGCCCACATATTCAGTCAAATGCAAAAATAACCTAAATTTTTCTAAAAATACTATTTAACCCTTATAACCAAACAAAAAAAAACAAAAAAAAATATTTTACGATTATGTTCGTAAGTCTACACGTAACAAAAGAGGTTTACACGTAAGGTCTACACGTAAGTCTACTCCGTAGACTTATTATGTAGTCTACATAGTGATTTAATCTAATAAATTAATTTTGAAAGTGTATAAAAATACTTTTTGTGAAGTTTTAATTAATTATCAATATAAGGGTTAATATGAAGTTTATAACTAAAATTTTAATAATTGAAAATTTTAAAAGAATATTTATGGTTTAACAACAAAAGGTTTTAACATGTTATGTATTTAAGGGTTAGATTTTAGATTGAGAGTTTTTAGTTTATTTGACTTAAATGTATATTAATGTTGAATAGTTTATATTTTAAATATTTTGATATTTAATACAACAATTGAGATTTTTTAATTGTAAAGAAAACATTTAGGGTTTGATATTTGTGTTTTAGGGTATAGTAGACCTACAATAAAGTTTGCTTCATTGTAGACTTCATAAGAAGTTTACAGTGTCGTAAAATTTAACCTAGTTACAATTTGTGTCTTCTTATATAAATAAATTTACACAATCTCTCTAAAATGACTGCACAAATTTCTATAAGTCTCTCACTTGTTTCTAAAACTCTCTCACTTCTCTCTAAAATTCTCTCATTTCTCTCCATTCTCTCTAAAACTTTCTCATGTCTTTCTCACATTATTATTTTGTTATTTTAGGTATTATGATTCATGGTTTTCATCTTCTCCTTATAAAAATGTAAGTTTAGATCTATAGATTTTAAATGTTTATTTTTACGTTATGTCTTTCTCACAATATTATCTTGTTTTTGTAGGTATTATCATTCATGGTTTTCATCTTCTTCTCTAAAAATGTAAGTTTTAGATTTATAGCTTTAAATATATATATTTATGTGTTTATATTCAAATAAAATTATAGATTCAGAATCTGTGCATTTACTTTTCTATTATTTTATCTTAGAAATTCTATTTTGAAGTATCTTCAGATTTAAAACTATTTTGACATTTCAAAATGTGCATATTTTTTAGATCTAAAATTTATCAAATATTGTAGACTTCTAATGAAGTCTGCTTATAATTTTATCTTATTTTGCAGGTATTCTCTTCCAAAGTTTTCAAATCATCTTTCCAAAAATAGAAGATTTACATTAATTCATTATATGGATATTTTGTGTTTATATTAAACTAAATTTATAGATTCCTACTCTATGTTTTTGCTTTGCTACAATTTTGACAAAAAAACTATTTTGAAATAGTTTCCACAACGAAGTATTTTCCAATTTTGTAAATGTAAATTTTTAGATCTGAAAATTTTTCGTTAGTGTAGACTTCGACTAAAGTCCAATAAGCCATAAACATAAAGTAAACTTAATAAAAATTATACTAAAATATGATTTAAATTTTAAATCTTATGTTTTTCTCATAACTTTATCTTATTTTGCAAGTACTATTTTACAATACTTCATTTGAGGCATCAAGATTAGGAAAAATCAAACACACCCAAGAATATTTTTTAATAAATTACTTTGTAATAATTTATCTTTATAAAATATTCATTTGTAAATAACTATTTGAAGCAGAATCAATAAATATTGTATTCATTTTTTGTTGTGTTTCACTTGTATGATATTATTAATTTTTGTTCGATATCAATTTTTCACAAGATACTAATAAACCAAAAAATTAAAACTACCATAAGATTTATTTTTGAGATTTTCAACACAATTTCAACAGAAGCAACAAACTTAAGTATTAATCTTCTTTTACGAAAGACTTCTATAGAGGTATGCTACTATACTATTAGACATCTTTTTTTTTCTATTAGAGATTTTTAGTATTAGTTTTATTTTTGAGTTTTTAACACAATTTCAACGCACAATACATAGACTTACGTATTAGTATGCATTTGCAGTAAACCGCTAAAGAAGTCAACAGTAAAAAAAGTTTAAAATGTAAGTCTTCATAATAGAAACCAGACGTGTATAAACCTGAATAAAGACCTAAAAAGTTCAACATCCATCACATAAGATAACATCCAAAGAAACAATACAACTCATAAGTTCAACACTGACTAAAGACCCATAAATTAAACATCTGTTCAACACATAAGAAAACTCGAAAGCAATGAGACAACTCAATAGTTCAATACATAAGATATAAGACAACATCCAAAGAAATAAGATATATCATAAGTTCACACATAACACATGTTTATCATGGACAGTTTGGACGAGTGTGGCCTTGTTGTTTGCACTGGGAGCAACTATAATCCTTGTGCAGCTTTCGCGGTTTGTTCCCCTCATCCTGAAAATTTCTAAACAAGACTTCCACCTAGACTTCTTTGCCTACCCAGACCACGCTTGACAGGTGGAGGAAGACAGTTATGTCTGTTTGAAGGTTCTTTGTCCTCACTGAGAGCTTCAAAATCTTCATCGATAGGTGATGTGTTGTCACCACCCATTCTCCGTATACAAAAAGTAATTGAATCATCCCTGCAACAAAAAAGACAACCAAATTTGTGAACAAGAACTTCTTGTTCGATAATAGTATAAAGGAGAAATTTCTAAA